>RJWH01000199.1:1130868-1143477 GCA_004363575.1 Solenodon paradoxus
TAGTGCGCGTGATCAAGGCTCTGACTGGTTACTAATTGATTGGTTGCTAATATTCTTGGTTGCTAATGTTTATGCTTTGTTTATGAAAATAGGGAGGCGACCGTTAGGCAAACAGGGCAGTGGCTGAGGTACCTCTGAGTGTAATTTTCTGTTGGATTGCATCAGCCTGGCTTTGTGGCCTGGCCCAAGTCCCCAACAGGTGGAAAGGAACCCTCTGGACCTAGCAAAGAACCATGCCCCAGTGCTGATTGACCTAAAACCTGCAACACAACCTGTTAAGATCCCCCAATATATGGTTCCAAGGGAGTCACGCCTAGGAATCCAGGTTCACCTGGAGCGACTATTCATATGGAGCTTGTTAAAGCAGTCAGTCACAGTGGAATACGCCACTGTTACCCATAAAGAAACCAGGCATGAATAACTACCTCCCAGTCCAGGACCTAAGGGCTACCAGTAAAGCAGTCATCACCCTACATTTGGTGCTGCCAAACCCATATACCCTACTAGGGCTCATACCATCAGAGACAGAATAGTTTACTTACTTGGACTAAAAGACACCCTTTTCTGTCTTCAACTGGTGCCCAGTAATCAGCCCCTCTTTGCCTCTGAATTGGTGAACTCAAGCACAGGGGCTAAGGAACAATTCACTTGGACCAGGCTGCCTCAAAGGTTTAAGAACTCAACGACCCTGTTCAGTGGGGCACTAGAATTTGCCAATTTTACTCAAGGTGTGTCCTACTCCAATGTGTACATGACCTCTTATTAGTTAGCCCCACTTGAGCTCAATACTGGGAAGGAACAAGGACCCTACTGCAGCTCCTGACTGAAGCCTGCTCTAAGAAAAAGGCTCAAATATGGCCTAGGCTTCCAAATCACTCAAGAGAAATGGAGATTGGGGACTGAGAGAAAGCAGGCAGTATGTGCCATCCAGTTCCCACTACTCGGTGGCAGATCTGAGAATACCTAGGAGCCACAGGATTCTGTCGCATATGAATACCAGGGTTTTTAGAGCTGGCAAAGCCCCTGTATGAAACCCTGAACAAGAAAACAAAACTCACAGAGGCACCAGCCTTGGGACTCCCAGATATAGCATGGGACTTCAACCCATTGGTGCATGAGAACAATGGGATAACTCTGCGAGTTCTGACTCAAGAATTTGGGCCCTGACAGTGACTGGTAGCTTACCTGTCAAAGCAGCTTGACCAAGTTGTAGCAGGCTTGCCACCTCATAGCCTCCACGCTGTTAGTTAAAGAGGTAGACAAGCTTACATTGGTACAGAACCTAAATGTTAAAGTGCTCCATTCTGTTGTCATGCTCAGGGGCACCTTCTTGCCTGTTGTCACAAGGGCCCCAGGGCATGACTGCCTAAAGGTACTTGATGAAGTCTATTCTAAGTGACCAGACTTGACAGACAAGCCACTGCAAAATCCTGACCTCATTCTTTATACAGATGGTAGTTACATAGATGAAGGCAAGAGACATGCTGGGTAAGCAGTTGTATGGGACTATGAGACTAAAGAGGCAAAAGCCTTGCCTGAGGGATGGTCAGCGCAGAGAGCAGAACTGTGGGCCCTCGTCAGGGCATTAGACTCAGCAAGGATAAGT
The DNA here is from genome assembly GCA_004363575.1 of Solenodon paradoxus. NCBI lineage: Eukaryota > Metazoa > Chordata > Mammalia > Eulipotyphla > Solenodontidae > Solenodon > Solenodon paradoxus. The sequence continues at coordinate 1,132,475 of RJWH01000199.1, forward strand.
GTGCCAACATCTCATCTACACTGTCTTGCGCTATGCCTTTGCCACTCTGCATGTACGTGGGGCTGTATATAAGGAAAGAGGACTTTTAACAGCAGGAGGAAAAGAAATAAAAAATCAAGAAGAAACCCTAAAACTACTAGAGGTAGTTTGGGAACCCAAGGGAGTAGCAGTCATACACTGCAAGGGGCACAAGAAAGGAAAGGGCTCAATATCAGAGGGAAACTGGAGCGGACGCAGCAGGTAGACAAGCAGCTGAAGAACAGATAGTACCATCAAAGATGATGCTATTCCCAGAACTACCGGCACCCGCAACATACACGGCCCAGGGAAAGGAATGGGCACAACAGGAAGGGGGAAAGGTAACAAAAGAAGGGTGGTGGATATTCCCAGACCACCGGATCTATGTGCCAGAACAGCGAGCACGCCAGGTAGTTCTTCAGTAACATGAACTTGCCCACCTAGGAAAAGCTGCTGTAGAAACCTCATTAAGCTGGTAATGACTGATGGCTTGACTGCTGTCCGTCTATGCCTTGTTGACACAGTGCTGCCTCCTTTGTGCACAGAACAATACCAGACAGGGTCCTGTTGGGCCATCAGGAATTCAACACTGTGGTCAGACTCCCTTTGAAGATTTAGAGGTAGACTCTAATGAGATAGGACAAAGCAGAGGAAATAAATAGCTCTCAGTCTTTGTCTTCACCTTCTCAGGCAGGGTTGAAGCATACCCCACATGTACAGAAAAGGCCAGAGAGGTAACCAAGGCACTGCTAAAAGACATTATCCCATGATATGGGATGCCATTGACTAGGATCAGCCAATGGCCCAGTCTTTGTAGCAGAAGTAGTGCAATAGGTAGCTAAGGCCATTGGCCTCCAATGGAACTTAAAGGTAGAATGCATGAACAGACCTCAAGCAGGCTATGACAAGTTATGTCAGGAAACTAGTTTGCCCTGGACAGACATACTGCCATTAGCCCTTAGCCCTCTTACAGGCATGCTCTGCCCCAAGGGCCAGAATAGGATTTTCTCCTTGTGAGATTTTATATGGTAGACCCTCTTTCTTTAAGTAGACCTAAGGGGGACTTAAAGGAACTGGGAAACTTAGAAATTCAGAAATAATTACAGGGACTAGGGGGGACCATCTGTGAAGTACAAAGATGGGTAACAGACAGACTACCCATCTCCTTAGGAATAACTATACATCCTGACAAACCAGGGGATCAAGTGTGGGTAAAGGGCTGGAAAAAGGAGCCCCCAAAGCTGACCTGGAAGGGGCCCTATCCAGTCATACTTACCACCCCCATAGCTCTTAAAGTGGCAGGTCTGAACACCTGGATTCACCTCTATCAGGTGAAAGTAGCCCACCAGCTGAGCAATAGGCCATCTGAGTGGAAGGTGGGTTCCTCTGAGCGCTGTCCACGCTGGACCACCTAACAACTGTCTCCCACTTGTCTCAGATGGACATGCATTCTGGAGGAGACCTGCAGAAACCAATGACTCCCCCACCTCACCAACAGATGCCAGGTCTGAGACCGTAAAGCTTCAGATGTTACTCCAGACCAGGCTGAGCTCCACAGTGGCCCAATTCTGCAGGAAGTAGCCAGAAAGAATTGTTGCCCCTGTTCCCACTTCCAGCTTAGTGTCTCCTGTATCACCTCCAAGGCTGTAAACCAGCTTGAGGATCAAGAGGATTAAAACTTTTCTTTGACCCCAAGGTAAGAGTTAGTTTGCCAGAGGTTTTTGCACCCTCTTTACCAAGGGCAAGCAAGCATAGTGTTCCTTTCCCTGCAGCTATAACTGCTGATAAGAGCTATCAACAGAGATAAACCTCTATCCCAGGGTATAAAAGAAGCTCCCTTAGACCCCCTGGCTTCTCAGCTTTGGTAACAATGCCCCTGAGCCAGTATCAGTGCTTGCAATAAAGTGTTTTTTCTCTACCTTTCTAGTGCCCAGTTGTCAGTCTTATCAGTGCCTGGAGGCCTTGCCTTAACACCCTGATAGGAGAGTTAGTTTTTCTTCTCTCTCTTCTGGATATTCCTTCTATGTTTCTTTCATGGGGCCACTTTTTCTGTTTGTCTCTAAATGTCAATTTGGACCCTCAGTTTGCTCCCTATGCACACTGTCTTGAGGGCTTCAGTTGCTATCCATTTACACATCATTCAATAGTTACTGGCCATCTATCATATGCCAAACACTATTTTAAGCAATGTTGATATAGCAGTGATCACAAAGTCCCTGTACCTATAGTGCTTATTATATAGAACAACAAAGATGGATAATGCACAAATAAATATCTCATATAATGCCAGGTAGTAATAAAGGCTATGAAATGCTAAAACAGAACATTCCAACCCTCTCAGAATTTATCTCTTATACACTGTAACAGGAAGAGCCAAGGACCATGGAGGATAACAACAGAGCTACTATCTCTTTTGACTTTCTCTTAATCAAAAAAGTCATCTGCCACTCCCTGGGCTTCCACCCTTCTCGGAAATGGTCTTTTGTCCCTATTCTCTAGAAGAATATAGAAAGGGAAGTTATTTATTTGTGTCTTTTAAGTAAGAATGAGTCATTCCTCCTTGCCAGATGGTGACCCCCCTTCTCTCACTCCAACACCCTAGACCCCTCCCACGCATCACCTTAAGATATAAACCATTGGTCTGTGTTGGGGGCAGCAAGCAGAACAAGGACAACTGGGAGTTGGCAGAACAGCAAAGAACACCAGCCCCCCACCCCCCACCCCTGTGAAGGCCACCATGGGAAAACACTGGGGCAGTGTTCCTGTAACTGTTCACTCCCCAAAACAAGATAATGTAGTTAGAAAATAAAAGGCTGCATAAGCAAATCCAATGTAGAGATAAAATTGTTTGCATAAGCTGCTTGAAGCAATTCCGTGTATGAACTCAATAAAGAGGTGGAAGGCAGGGTATTCAGGGCTCTCAGTCCACGAGGCTGTTGGCCCCCTGACCCCACCTTTCTATCACTGTCTCTCTCTGAGTTTCTTAATCTCCCCTGTTCCCTCATCTCCCCTGTTCCCAGGAGCGAATCCTGTAAGTGTGTCCCAGCTACCTCAGAATTTACCACTATGTGAATTTACCATAGATTATTAAATTTAGGCTTTTCTTTTACTAACTGTACCTAATGTTAATTTGTTCATTTTTCCAGTCTGTGAAGAACCTCAGAGAAATGGCGAAGCTTTTCTTTTGAACACCACAATTATAATGAGAGACAGAACAGGAAAAAGGTAATGTTTTCAATAGAGTGGTCAGAGAGGCCTCTTGGAGAGATGACACTTGAGCAGAGTCTGAATGAAGTGAGAGATCTATATGCTAGTAAGGCTCAAATTTACCTTTTGAGTTACACCCTGATGATCTAGCAGGTAAGTCCACTGGACATAGTCCACATAAAATTCCAGGGGCCTGGGTCCACGACCTGGGGCTGGGTGGAGCAACCTAGATGAACACTTCAATAAAATAAGCAAAATTCTTCTTCCTTCTCTCTTTTCCTGCCTGCCTCTGCTCACCTTCATTTTGGCCTATACATTTCCTTAAAAACAAAAATTTACCTCTTGAACTTTTGATCCTATCTCCAAATACCTATCGGATATCCTATTAGAATGTACCTCAAGCACCAGAAACTTTATATATCCAATATTTAACTCATTATCTTTACCTGACCCTTTTTTCTTCTTTGTGTTCCCTAAACTTGTTTCCATAAATGTCATTAACATAACCATCTGTCTCTTAAGCAAGAATGTGAACACATTATTCATCGTCTTTTGAATAGCTTTTATGTTTGGGGAGTTTTCCACCTTAGTAATGTGGGTCTGCTGCGGTTTGGCAGCAAACAGTTCAAGAAAGAATTGTTGAAGTCTTAAAGTGCAGTTTTAAAAGATTTTTAGAGATAATGGAAGAGAAAGAAAGTGAGAGTGCTAGAGTAGAGCTTCTGTGGGCAGAAAGGGCTGCACTTCAGATTGAGGGCTGGTCAGATTCATACCGTTGAGAGGGGGCTTTTGGCAGGCCACGTTTCCTGTGTCTGTGTTTAGCAAGAGATTTGGAGTCTTGTAGTCACAAGAAAGTTCAAAAGCAGAAGTAGTGGGGGGATCTTCCAGGAAGTTCTCCAGCTCTGTGAAGTGAGCTGGGACATTCTGGTGGTCCTGGCTCCTTGTTGTATTGGGGAAGACATTAAGTGATGAAGGGATTGCATGAATCTTTCAGAGGGTTAACTTTGGCCTCTAGCACTCAGAACTTGCCTGACAGTTCCTGCTCTGGAAGGTCTTGGTCTAAAAAAGAAACTTAGAGAATACTATATTCGGGCACTGCTTTCTCCCTCTACAATGAGTATTTCTCCCCGCACCCCCCTGCAGAGATCAGCTTCCCAGCCTCCCTTGCAGGTAGAATTCAGTCATGCCAATTAGCTATCCTCATGCAAAACTGAATATAGAAGTGAGCAATGTGAATACACAGGTTCTGCATGGGGCTTTCATTTTCCTGATGTCATTAATGGCAGAGTTTTCAGGCACAGGAGGTTTCAAGACCTGATGCAGAAGTGTCAGTGATGGAGGCAGCAGTTATAATAAAACCTAGTTGCTAGTGTTTGGGGTTCAGGGAGAGCAGAGCAAGTGTTGACTAGTGACTGAATTAGCATCAGTGACACATTCCGCATCTGGACAGTTTTGTGGCATGTTTTGGATACTGCTCCTGCCTTGACTGTTTCTCTAGCCATTCCTGGACACTACTTAATATCCTTTAATAAGGCAGTTTTTAGTTAAACCAATCAGATGAAATTACTGTTTTTAACCAAAATACTTACTGATACAGGGAATCATCTTTAGCTTCCGCCTTTCCCTTGACCTCTTAACCTCTCAATCAACAGAATATACTGGACAAGAACTCTTTTCTACTTAGTTTTTTCCATTCCTACTTCCACATTGTTGTTCAGGCCACATCATCTCTTAGCTGATTACTGCAACACTGATCTATTTACCACTCACCTCCAGTTTTCACCTCTTCATCATAATGGCCCCAGTCATAATCCTAAAAGGCTATTCTAATTCTATCAATTTGATTTAGGAGCTTTTGGTGACTCTCTAATGTCCTCAGGATAAAGTCTAAATGAAGTCCAAAGTCTTGAGCAGGAGCTTTTGGAATATATACCTTGTTGTCCTTTCCTTTTCCTCTTTGACCATGCCTGCTTTTCACACTTATACTCCAACTATATCTTTTTTTATTCCTAGGGACCAGCAGCAGTGGATCCTCTGGGGTCCTGTGAGAAACACAATCTCAGCCCTACTATAGACTTATTGAATCAGAAGCAACATTTTAACCAGATCATTAGGTGTTGGTGTGCATATTCAGATTTGGGTGGTATTACTTTATAACACTGTGCTCTTTCCCTCTGAAACTTTTACTCTATTGTACTGTTCTTCTCATTACTACCATTAAGCAGGATTCGTTTGGAAAAAAGCTTCTCTCTAGCTGGTAAGTGCTGGGCTGGAGCATTTGCGTGTTACCCTAAATATGGCACTACTCTTTTGTGCTATAGTAACTCCATTTTGCTTATTTCTTTATTTTTTTTCTTTACTAAACAGAGGTTTTCTTTCTTTCTCTCTTCTGTTTTTAAAGAAGGATTTTATTTATTGTACCTCTTGGTTGTTGATTCTGGGACACAAACCTAGGTCCTTGGGATGTATGTGGACTGCACTTCAGCTGGAGGCAGTTGACCAAAACACTACTTCACCAGGGCATACCAAAACAGAGGTTTTCTATTTAGTTTATACTCTAGAGTAAACCTGAGGACTTAAAAAATAGAGATTCCTGGGTTGTGCTCCAAGAAATGTTGGTTTAATTGATTTGGGTAAGGCCTAGACACTGGTGCTTTTTTTTTTTTTTTTTTTTAAATTTCTAATTTTTAAAAGCTTCAAGAACACTTTTTACTAAAAAAAATAAAGCCTCACTGCCAATGACAGCTTCACTCAAGTGAATCCCCCAGAACAGCTGACAGTGCATTTCTGAAGGGGAGATGGCTAACTGCTTTATCAGTGGAATTCAGGGCGTTCCCTCCCTTCCGTTGAGGGCTTTGAGTTGGGCAATTTCTTTTTCATCTTTTGATCTAGCCGGACAACTGACTCAAAACCTGTTGAACTCCAGTTGAAAGGAGGCCTTACATATAAGCACTCTGCTTTTCTGTCTGTGAAATTACACTGAAAGGAGGTTAAGAACAACATCAGACAAAGGCAGGTGTGCTGGTGGAGTTGGGAGGGGATTGGATGAGGATTCAAGGTACCCTGAGAGACAGCTTGCTAAAGTATCCCCACCAGGCAGACACAGTATTCTTAAAAACTGTCCTGGATGATTATAATGTGGAAGCCAAATTCAGAACTACTACACTAGACTTTCAACTTCTGGAGAACAGAGGTTGCATTTTATTCACTGTTGTATTATCAGAGCCTACCACACTGCCTGGTACATAGATTAGACTAGTAAACTAGTTACACTCAGTTTCTCAGGGATACGGATTCAACTTTGTGTGGTACACACCATCCTATCTTACACCACCCTCCTTCTCTCACATTTGTTAACAGCTAGGTAGCCTATTCATGTCATTAAAACGAAGCACCATTTAACTTCAGCTGGCATTTGAAACATATTTCTAATCGTTCCTGTATTCTGTTCTTAAGCCAGTTTGAAATGGATATAATAGAGGAGGTTTATATAATTGAATGCTAGTAGGCACATTGTTTGGAAACATTCTCCATACAATACTTCCCCAAAGTAAAGTCGCCGATTCTTTGTTTATAAACTTAGTAGACCTGAGAATTCATAGCAAAGAGGAGGTTGAAGGAATTAGTTCAGCTCTTGCTCATAGGTGTTCTAAAAGTTAACTATAGTTTTATGGGAAGTGAAAAATACATTTGGGAGTATTTTCTTAAGTTTGTATCTTATATCTTCTTTTTTTTTTTTTTATTAAAGGAAAGGTAGTCAGGAAGGAATGTGAGTAGGCAGGCAGGCAGGAAGTGAAAGAAGGAAGAAACATTTTATTTCATTTCCATTTAGCCGGTCACTCTGATTTTTTGCCCCAGGACCTGGGACTTGAACCCAGAGGTATGTGGTCTGTGTCCTTTGGAGGTAAATTATCTAATCATTGCTCAACCAGGGCATGCCTATACCCTATTTTCTTAAAATTTAAAGTGACTTCTTAGAAAAACCTCTTAGAATATATTTATATAGTATTCATATTTTAGAAGTAATTTCATATCTAAAATCTAATTTGAAGATGTCTATATTTTATAGATTAGGAAGCAGAAGTCCAGAAAATTTGGATAGCATGCCCCTAATAAACAGGAAACCATAAGCAAGTCTGATCCAATCTCCTGATTATAAGTTCAATGCTAGTGTTTTTGTTTTTGTTGTATTTCACTTTGTATGTGGATCCTGACATTTTCTATGCATTTCTGTTTGATTTTGCGGTCAAGAAGTTCACTTATAGTTTGTGTAAGACTAAGAGGATCTGGGCTGCCTTCTCACATGACCTCATATTGTGAAGCATAGTGGGTAACAGTATGGACTCTATCACCAGACTGTATGGTTTTATAATCCCTGACTCTTTCTAATTACTTATTGCATGGTCTTGAGCAAATGCTTCTGTGTCATGGTCTCTAAAATAGGGATAATAATGTGACCTTCTTTATAGAACTGTTGTAGGATTAAATAAACTACTATTTGTAAAACACTTAGCATCATCTCTGGGCACAGGATAAGTGTGCTGTGAATCTTTGTTAAATAAAAATCTAACTTAATCCCATTATTTCATATTCATATTTCAATTCACGTACTGTGATTACCCATATTCAATTTTCATTTAGTGTCTTTTGCTGGATAGCAGGTGTTTATAATATTATAGACAAGAAATAGTGTGATTGGTACATTTCTTTCTGTCCTTGAGGAGTTTGAAATCTATAGAGAAGTAAGTACATAAAAAGCCTGAAAAGACTACATCCTTGTTTGTGACTATAGGAGGTTAGAGAAGGGAGACAAAAGGCTGTCTCTGCAGCTTCCAGATTTCCAAAGCAGGATTCTTCTTCAATTCTTGTTTCAAAGAATTGTATGTTCCATGTAATAACTTTCTTAAATCCTGCATCATAAACTTCAGTGGGCTTGTCAGGGCCTAGGAGAGTGTGGGAAGGAAGAGGTCTCTGTCCCATCTTGTTGCAGTAACACTCAGGGTCACAGTCTGGCCATCAATCTTACTCCCTCTCTTGAAAACTATTTAGATTCCAGCAGCTTGAAATAAGAGTCAACGATGAAACCTTTTGTCCCTTATTTCAGAATGAGAGAGACAAAGTCAGGGAAGCACTGATACCAGTCAATTAACAATTTCTAGGGCATCAAGCAGCTATTACTTTTCCTTCATGAAAAGTTAGTAATAAAATTTAACTTCCCTTCCTTTCTGTAACCCCTTATAATTAATATCATCTATTTTTTTTGTATTTCTGAGTAGGTTATATGCTTGTGACTGGGCATGGTTTGTGTAAAGATAGCTAGAATTATTTAGGGTCTGAGTATGTTGTGGATTGAATATCTCCATTCTATATCCATTGAACTATATAGATAGAGCTATCCATGTACTAATAAAGCTAACTAAAAAATTGAAAGGTCACTTATATACTATGTGGCCCTATATAACTTTGGTGCTGTAATGTATTGTAAAAACTTGAAGCAATTCTTGAAAACCAGGAAAGAAGCATTAATATCATTATAGTCACTCTAAAATTATAGTGTGATATTGCCCATGCAGATTCTTAAACATTTATAATTGCCTTAGTTCCATATTTCTGAAACAGATTAATCTGTATATATTGAAAAGAGATGTTTAAGATCTCTTTATATTAAATCTTTAAAAAATTGGAGATGACAGTATGAATACCTTGTCAATGCCATGTTAAAATTTGTCCGTATCAATTAAATAATTTAGTTGCTATCTAAGTAAAATCTTTGTTCAAATGTTTGCTAGAAGCTTCTGCGGCAGAAAGTAGAGATAAATGAATAGTATTGCTATTTAAAACTTGATATTCTGATAGCCTCAAAAATCTATGACTTAAAATCACATTTGCACCATTTCACAATAAGTAGGATGGCTATAATTTTTCAAAAAATGGAAATAGTAAGCGGTGGTGAGGATTTGCAGAAACTAGAACTTTGCTATCTTGTGGTGGGAAGTATGTGGTGTAACAGCTGTGAAAAACTTTAGCAGTTCTTCAAAAAATTAAATAGAGAATTACCATATGAACAGGAATTCAAAATAATTGAAAACAAGGACTCAAACAGATACTTGTATTCACAGTAGCATTATTCATAAGCCAAAAGATGGAGACAATGAAAAGATCCCTCAACAAAAGGATTAATAAACAAAATGTGCTCTATCTCTACAGATAGAAGAAATATTATTTAGCCATAAAAAGAATGAAGTTTTGATACATGTTACAACATGAATGAACCTTGAAAACCTACTGGGCATGCTTTTGTGACTCAGGCAGCTGAGATGGCTGGGGTATAAACCAAAGACCCAAGTTTGTAACTCCGGGCTGGGGGCAGGGCGGTGCATAATAAAACAAGCAAATAAATAAACATGTTTCTTTCTTCCTCTCAAAAATATTAAAATAAAATTTTTTTAAAAGGAAAGGAAACATTATGCTAAGTAAAATAAGCCAGATACAAATTATCCTTGGGATGATAAAAAATTTCGAAATAGAGAGGTGATGATTGTAATCTATTATGAATATAGTTAATGCCACAAAAAATTAATGCTTAAAAATGGTGAAAATTGCAGATTCTGTGTTGTATATATTTTACCACAATCAAAAAGAGAAAAAAATTAAATTTGAAACATCACCTATTGCTTACTTTCTTACAACTCATGTCTTTCCATTTCAAGGACTATATTATACAAAAGCAGAGAACATATATCTGGTGGTATAGTTCATTACATGTCCATGTTTTCTCTGGGATCCAGAATTTAAATGTAGGCTTCTGAATTTTGGTTTTGTGTCCTTTCTGCAGAAGGTTCTTCACTGAATGTTGCCTCAAAGAGAGAAAGAATGGATTTCTTGAAAACCTTTTTGAAGTTCTCCCCAGTAAGTAGGTAGAGTGTGGGAGAAAAGACAGTATTGAAAGATGTGGTTATCACTGTAAGTGTCAAAGTCAGCTGTGAAAGTTCTGAATGGTTCTGAATGATTAATAAGCCCTGGTGTATATGGTACGGCAACCAACACACAAAAAAAGAGATAATGGCAGTTATCATGACTTTGAAGGGCTTCTTGGATTTAAACAGGCCCTTCTCCTTCATCTTGTTGGCCACTCTTTTGTAACAAAAGGCAATGATGAAGAAAGGCAGTAGGAAGCCCAGCAAGAAGCGGCCAATTAAACAGGATACATGGATCCATTTCCTTAACGCTTGTATCTTTTTACTTTCCCAGTTAGTAGACAAGGCATAGTTATTTCGACAGGTCACCATTCCTTTATGTTCTTTCTGTGTCTCCCTAAAAATCAAATAGGGTATGCTCAAGGCTGTGGCAGAGATCCAGACTCCTAGGATGATGCTGGAAGCCCAGCGTGGGGTTGTGTGTCTCTGTGACCACACCGGGTGCAGGGTGAGAAGATAACGATACACACTGATTGCTGAAAGGAAGAAAACAGAGGCGAACATCCCCAAGGACAAAATGCTGTTGAAGAGCTTGCAAGTGGCAGTTCCAAAGCTCCAGTGATGGTCTTGAAGAAAGGAGGTGACCAGAAAAGGCAAAATCAATGTCGAAATAAAATATGAGAGGATGAGATGAAAAAATAAGAGCGTATTGACAGTCTTTTTCATCTTGAATTTGAGCACCCAGAGGTAGAGACCGTTGGTGATAGTGCCGATTACAAATGAGATGAACAAACAAATAATAATGATTATTTTTGAGGCAGGAGCTGGAGAGTGAGTACCATTTCTTACTGAAGTAGAGACATC
>RJWH01000199.1:1143577-1156913 GCA_004363575.1 Solenodon paradoxus
AAAAAAAAAAAAAAAAAAAAAAAAAAAAAAAAAAAAAAAAAAAAAAAAAAAAAAAATTAAAAAAATTAAAATAGCATTTTTACAAAGAAAGAATAAAAATAATAATATCATAAAATGGTAAATATAAGATTTCTCCAATCATACAAAGCATGTAGTTTTTCTTAAAGTCCATATTCTTATTTTATATGAGGAATTAAGATTAGATCAATTTAATTCAATTAATTGATTTAATTAATCAGCATAAAAATGGAAATATTACAAATGAAATTAATGTGAGAGAGAAATAATGATTGGGATGTTTTGACTTTAAGTAATTAATTTAAGTAGCTAAAAATCTTCTGTTTAGACGTTAACCAGAAGTCTGATCTTTCTTGATGAGCATCAGTTCTTCAGCAAGTTAATCTTACTTGAGTAAAGACTTGGTCAGTTCAAATGTGCTAATGAAATTGAATAACAAAAATAACAACTGATAGGAATTACTAATCATGGAGAGCTGTAATTAGATTTTTCCCATGTGCTAATTATATATAGTGAATGCTATTATCTAGTATTTGAGTACTCAGCACATAATAGTAAGAGCTGGGAGCCTTAGGGCCCAGTAAGATTGTGAAATGCCTTCAGAATCATCAATGAAATTGGAAAATGTGTGTAGAATATGGTAGTAGATCTTTCTTAAAAGAAGTCAAGGAACTGATACTTATTCAATATTTATGATAAGCCAGGAACTTTATATAAAGATCATGTTTTTTCTCTCAAAGACAAATATTTAAATAGCAGGAGCACACCTTTGAGGCTCAGGCAACTGAGATGCTGGAGTGTGGAACATATAAAACTCAAGGACACAGATTTGTGACGGGAGACTGGGATAGAAAACCAAAGTAAATAAAGGTGTTTCTTCCTCTTCTTCCTGCTTTCCTTAAATGCTTCTTCCTCTTTCTCTCTTAAACATTTTTTTTTTAAAGAGAGAAAACAGTGAAGAAAGTGAGGCTTACAAAGATTAAATTTCTCAGCCATCAACATCTCCCATCATATTTCCATTGTGGTAGGTGGGGAATCCTACCAGGATTTTATGGTAATTTATGTGTAGTGTTTTGATAATGCTCCATGAATCAGAGTATTTGATTATCCAAGATATCCCATTTCTTGAAAAATGATTCCTATAGCATTGAAAATATAATCCAGAGAATGTTTTGGAAAATAGCTATTAGAATCATATTAACAAATTGGTTTTTGATAAATCGGTTAAAGCAATTGAGATTGAGACTTCTAATGATTTAACTGAGCAAAAGCATTCTAAGAATTTAGAGTGAAGAAGTAAAACAATTGCTATTAAAAGAACTGCTGCAAATTGATTCTGCCCTCTAAAGGAGTTGTAAATTTTTTCACTAAAGTAGCAAAATGATTCTTCAGGAAAATATCTTAGTAGTTTATTTTGGGAATAAACACAAAAATCTAAGGACCTGGAATAGATAGGCATTAGCCATTAACGAGTAGGAACATGAAAAAGAGACTGTGTGAGGGTCCTGGGACCCTGAGAAGAGGGAGAAGTGAGAACATTTTTAGAGAGGGAGTCACAGGCAAAACATGGCCAGAGGTTAAGGGTTTGAAGAGTCAGTGAGATATTCTGAGAAGCAGAAATGTCAAAGGGTAAAGTGCAGAATGTTTAATATATGATTTTAATCCAGTGACTATACCTTTTGGCATTTTATAATGCCTGGGGAATTGAAGGAAAAAAAATTGTTTTTCATATTTGGAATGGAGTGAAAGGGAGAGATGAGGTTGGCAACAGAAAGTGAGCTGTGAATGAGATGATGGAAAATGGAGAGACACTGGGTCATGAGTTAACAAGGAGAAACAAAATCTCACAGAGACTGATACCTTGTGTGTGATCCTTGTGGTATCTGTGTGGTTGTCTGTGATCTCTTCATATGCCTGTGGTATGTTTTTGTTTATGTGTGTGGGTATATGGTCTATGAGTGTATATCTGTTGTGTTGTGCATCTCTGTGGTGTGTGTTTGTATTCATGGGTATGTGTTTGTTGTGTGGTGTCTGTGGTCTATGCATATGTATGCACCATATGTATGTGATATTTATATGTCTGTGATATGCGTTTGGGATGTGTATCTGTTTCTTTTTATATGAGCATATGAGAAATTGGATATCTGAATTATGGGGAAGACTTTTTTTTAATTGTGTGGCTGAGATCTAGAAGAGCATCTGAAAGTAATGTAGGAATTGAGCAAAATCAATATTGATAGGGTTCTGAGTATCATATAGTTTCCTAGGCACTATTGCACAAAACCAGATTTTTTTCATCCCTAACACATCTTTTAAGCTGGTTTTAAAGTACTTGAGTATAAATTAGTGGGGAAGAACTTGGGCTCTGGCATCTTACACAACTGGGTTTTGATACTACCTCACCATTTATCAGCTCTATTTCCTTGAATTCTTAAGTCTGAGTCACTTGGATTTGATAAGGATTCAATGAAATAATATATACAAATTTCTAAGTTCCCTTCATGACACATATTAAGCACCCACTTAGTTTTTTACTTATTATTGCTCTCAACTTGGTATTGACCAGTAAGATCATCATTTTGCTCTTTTAATGCTGCAAGTCACATTTCTTTCTTCCTCAAAGTCCCCCTACTGAATTCTAGAGTAGCATCAAGAATTTCTGAAAAAAATAAAACTGTCTTTCTTCTGGGGCAGCAGCTTTCAAATTTAGAGTTATTTTGAGATCTTGCTAAAATGACACCATTGGCACAAGTGGCTTTTAGGAAGACCTCACCTCTGCTCGGAGACACAGAGATACTAGGAAGAGAGGAGACCATGAGACCCTTGGGAAGCAGATGTGAAGTAAGTCTAGAGGAATTAAGATGACAGCAGGAGGAGAAACCTGCTGGACCATGGAATCTTACCTTGGTGTTATATCTTCATGCCAGATGCTCATGGGCAGGCCACAGGGACTCTATATCAGCAAAAACCAGCCACTTTCTCTTTGTTTTATCTACATTTCTTCTTGCTGATCCTACTCCCTAACCTTGAACCTACTATTTAAATATCATGTGAGGTTTTTCTCTTTACCAGTTCCTTTTTCTGTGGAACATGTTTCTACAGAGGTGAAGAGTGAGTTAAGTACTTCTTCAAATCATTTCTCTATTTTAAGGGGGAGATTAGCAAACTTTGTATAAACAAAGTTATTGTATATTTAAGGTTAATATGCTTGTTTCAGGTCTTAAAACACTGATTAAAAACTCCCTTCTCTTATGCAGTCATCCCATTAGGAACCCACTGCGCCTCAATTTTCAGAAGTCCACCAGCATAAGTATGTTGGTGTTGGTACCTAGGAGGGTGGTAAATATCAAGCATGGGAAAAATAGAATTGAAATAAACTGCCTTGTCTTGCTGGAGAGAAAATTGTCAGAATGCAAAACTTAAACAGAGTTGCACATTAAAACGGAATGTGTGCAGAAGGCCAAATGTTAATTATTTTATAGTTTGGAAAGATGAAGACTGACAGGCAGATCTGCATTTGTACAATTGTTGAGAATGGTTGGAAAGAACACAGAGTTGGTTCCTGTATCCTAGATGATGATTTCATTATAGGGAAATCTTGCAATATGGGTGAAACATTTACGAAGGGATTGAGTCCTATGTTTTCTATTTTTTTCTCTAAACCATCTCTGAAGTATTTTTAGGATCAGCCTCAGTGCTGACCTGTGTCCTGATTCTTTTCTCTTCACCTCTGTACTGCCAGTGGATAAAATGCACCAAAACTATTGTGTAGCTTCAGTGGTGAAGTTTGGGCATTAGTTAATCAATCTGCCTTTGAATTTTAAAGCTCTCACTGCTACTGTAGCTTTATTAAAAAAGAGGTTTACATTAATTCATTTGGGATTATAATCTTCAACTGATTTCAACCGAAGAATAGAGCTGGTTTTCTTTAGGGTAAGTTTTCAAATTGTTACTGCATGTTACAATTTTACAATTCTCCTAGGTTTTCATATCCTTTGGGTTAAATTGTAGATCCAGAAGGAACTGAGATATGATTTGGTCCAAATCCAGCAGTTTGGAAGATTAGCATTCTGACACAGAGAGAAGCCTAAGTGATTCACCTTAAGTGTTCACCTTGAAAAGAACCAATGGATCCTTTCACTGCCCTATGCTATTTCATTAATAAAAGAGATTTGAATCAGCTTCTTCCTCCTTCCCCACCCTCATTCTATATTTTCAAATTCTACAATTAATAGAATTAATAAATAACAACTAAAGTAGGGACTAATGTTTAACTGCCCCCAGCCCACCTACTAAATGCACGAGTGGTATCACTGGAGTGCCTAAAATTTTATTCTTCTCAGAGGTCTCATTAGTGCCAATTTTCTTCTAACTAGGTAAGTAAGACAATGTCATTAATTCTCTTTGAGATATGAAGATTGTGTCTGAAGAAGCAATTTCTCTTTTGTGACTTTTGTGCTATGACTGCATTCACTTCACTTTTCACATTTCAAATAAAGTCAGTTGGTTTCAAGAAAAGAACTTAGGGAAACAGAAACTGTTTTATGTTGGTTTAATGTAATACCAGTATGAATAAATAGAAATGCACCTGGTGTTGTTGAGTCAAATATTTGGAAGACCAGGAACTCATAGAGGCATAATATTTTTAGTGTTGGAGGAGATCAAGGAATTAATTTAATCTAATTCCTGATTCTATAGGTGAAAAGACTAAGACACAGAGATATTTGAGAACTTGTTCTAGATTCCATTTTTTTTTTTTAAATAAAAGAGTTGGGGTAGAAATAATGCACACTAAAAATACTGATGTACTTTATTGATTGTACAAGACAGTGTTGGAGAGAAAGCAAAACCCTAGATATATATTCCAACTCTGCAATTATATACATATACACATGCATACATACATATATATCTGACTGAAGTATTGTTTTGATGATTAAATGAGATACTATATGGAAGGACTTGGCATTGTACCTGGCACATGATAAGTATTAAATAAATGATAGCTAATACAAATATTATGTAAGTTATAACAGAATATCAGTAAGCGCATTGGTCTGGAGCAAATCTTTGAGCAGTACACCTTAGGAAGCTCTTATTGAGTATCAAATGCATGCCGTACAGCATTTGAGATAGGGGAAAGCAAAGTAAATCATTCCAAATAATTGCCCTTAGTTTTTTATAGTTAAAGAAGATAATACCTAACTTGAAAGTTGAGAAGAGAATATTTTAGATCTTGGAAATAGTACACTTAAAAGCATGCTGTAAGAGTCATGCTTTGTTTGTCTAACCTGGCTCTGTACTTTCCAAGATCATTTCTTACTACTTTCACACCCCAGAATAATGGGAACAGACGCAGTTATTTGCCCAATGCTTTCCTTTCTGGCTGAAACATGAATCATTAGGAGGTCTCAAAAAATCTGAGTATTCCTGTGATTTAATTCAGTTATCTAGTATTTACCAAGTATTTACTGTATTTGAAGCATTGTTCCTGCCACTGGGGACAATGTGAGAGGAGCTTTGCTTTCGTGCATTCTAGTGGGGAGAGATGAACAATAAACCAGTAAATAAAGAAATAATCCGCTAGCACTACAGTGTTAAAAAATATTTAAAGTATTAAAATATGGAAATGTGGTTAGGTGGTATTATGGACAAGGTGATTAGTAAAGGTCTTAAGTAGATGACATTTGATGGGATTGGAATGACACAAAGGCATTGACACAGAATGATTAAGAGGAAGAGTATAACCCTGGACCTAACAAACACCTTGCTCCATGTCTGCTTCCCCCATATTGACCCCTTTCTAGCTCCTGTTTGTTGTTGCTTTCCTAATTGGGTCTCTCTATTTATTGGTCTCTTTGGTTTCTGACTTTTCAACTTTATTCCATGATTTATGGTGTGCATTCTTTACCTTGGCAGGGTCTTTATGCCGTGGCCCACTTGGCTGTTCAAAGGTGTACCTGAGAAGGAGCTAGGGAGTCTAAAGAAAGACAGAGAGACAAACATACATCTAGAAAAATGGGGGCCAGGTGGAACAGTGCTCTCAGGTTGGAAGGCAGTGACCTTGACCTAGGCTCCTTGATTTATTTTATAGGGCTGGGTTACAATGAGATAATACAATTATGAAAAACAAGGAAAGACCATAAACATTAGCTACTATGCCTTCTGCCTCAGGATATCTAGTAGGGGCAATCCTTTGTTATCTGATCATGAGAGAACTTCTGCCTGCAGATAGTTTGCTTCCTTCATCCTTGTTATAATAGCATTTCTGGAAATAGGAATTTAGCTTTATTCAGGAGATTCTTTTCTGGGTTCTATTCTCAGCCTCACTGGGTATGATCCACCACATCAGGCACCAGATCCCCTTTCTGTCTGGACAGCATTCTCAGAACTGCAGGCAGGATATAGCTGGAGCAGAGGCTGGGAAGTTGGCCTACATATTGATTCTGAAAGGACTTGAATTTAGGTTCCCTATCAGGGGAAAAAGGTTTAGGCTTTGGAGAACAGGGGGAAAGAGACTTTGTACAGGAGTGGAAGAGTCGCAGTCTTGGATAGACTTACATCTCTGCAAATTCAGATGCATGATAATCTGCTGAGAGCCACAGAGGATGTATGTTGGAAAGTGGTGATGTTTTAGAATTGCCGATGAAAGTAATGAGACTTAAAATTATTGAGTGATTTTTAAGAATCTGTTTCAGATTAAGGACTACTTATTTGTGGGTATACCCTCCTGGAAGCAGGGAGATATTTCATTGCATAGCATTTAAATTCTGAGCTGTTCACTCTGTTAGATTTACTTCCAGCCTGAGTGTAGCAGCAGAAGCAGATTGTCAAAATATTCAAGACAGGATTTCCAGGCTAATATTACTAGGAGAGGAAGCCCACAGAGCTGAAAGTGTTGAGAAGACAGTAGTCAAAGTGATGTTGGTGAGGGTTTAGGGAGTGTAAAGTCAAGAGTTTGCCAGATGGGGAGAAAAGGAGGGATTGGGGGACTAGAAATCTGGTGCAGGTGAAGTAGTAGTGTTCATAAAAGTATAGAAGAGTGTGGTCAGAATGTGGGATATCGGAATTTTCAGTGTTCAAGATATAGCAGTTCTGTATGATGGTAAGGCATCTAGATAATGGCAAAGGAACTAAAGCAAGCAGTAAAGCAGTCATTGGAATTGACATCCAAAAACTTGAAACTAAGGTATTGGATGGTCTTTTCCCTAAGAGTAGTAGGAATTCATGTACTGGTTTTAGTTAAGAAGTGATGTAGTCAAAACAGCAGCTTAAAAAGACAGTCCAGCTTTTGAGGTAGAGAGTTCGGGATGGATTTTTGGGAGATGAGAGTGGAAACGGGAAGACTAATGATCTTAGTTGGAGTTTCCCCAGAAGTAGACCCTGAGACACAGATTCTAGAGTAAGTAGTTTACTACATATGATCCCAGAAAGCCCTGTTTGTTTTTGCTGCAGTGTCAGAGGAAAGATAGAGAAGGGCAGGAGTAAAAGAAGAGTCAATTATTAAATGAGATACAGCTGTGGGACATTTGATATCACTGAGGAACTCTGGGAGACTATAGAACACACACCAATGGTTACCCACTCCAGGGGCAAGGAATTGGGGTAGGTATGTATGAATTCCTGTCAGTTATTGGTTGAGTGATGCTCTCCCAGAAGGTGTTAATTTCTTAATACATCTGATGCCACACATACATGCAGAGTTGGATCCTGGGGCTGGCGAAAGCTTTCGGCAGAAAACCAAAAAGAAGAAAAGTAGATTCTGGCAGTTTGGCTAGCGAGCGTTGAGTAGGTAAAGATAAGGAATTCCATACAGTGAGAGTCAGAGGATCGTCTCCATCTATTAAAAGGCTATTAGTTCAGGAAAGAGACAAGGTGGTGTGGATAGAGCAGTGGTGATGAAGATGGAGAGACATGAAAGTATTTAAGAGGTACGTGTATACTGTGTGTATGTGCCCATTGGTTTCATGCTCTCCATTTTGTTAACTAGACATAAAAATTTTACATTTTTGATTTTTTATGAAGTAAATTTTAAGCCCAAGATATCCCAAGAAGACAGGAATAAAGTCTGATATTTTCACTCTGGATTCAAGGTACTAATTATTTATAGGTAAAAATCTAAGGCAGTACTACCCAATAGAAATATTATGCAAACCACATTAAATTTTCCATAAGCCACATTAAAAAATAAAAAGAAATAGGTAGAATTAATTTTAAAATATATTTTATTTAACCTAGTATGTTCACACATTTTAGTTTCAAAATAATAAAAATATTGAAATATATAATTTTTGTGCTAAGAAGTGTGATGTGTGTTTTATACTTAAAGAGCATCTCAATTTGAGTTAACTACGTCTCAAGTGCTCAATAACTGCCATTTTAGATAGTGAGGTCTACGATATGGTTTGTTTAGGAAACGTGTTCTTTTACAGTGTCTGTTATAAATAACCACCAGCTAGTAGAAGACAAGAGTTTGCATTTAAGTACTGAATATTGAAACTAAAATCAAAAGGCAATTTTAATATAGGTTCTGATTATTCTATGCATAGGTTTATTTAAACATTTGCAAATCACGTAGTTATAATTTTAACTTATTATATGTTTCTACTAATGACAACTAGAATCATAACTTTCTTAATAAACTTTTGGCTTTAAAATAGCTAATGAAATTGACTTCCTGAAGATAACTATGTCTTATTGTTTGCCAGTTAGACAGGGAGCTTTTTGTAAGTTTTTGATATCAGAATCACCCTTTTTCTGACTCACTTTAGGTAGTACCCCAGTGCCATCTCTTTTCTTGTTTCAAAAACACAGTTATCAGTAGGTAATATTAGACTGGAATTCAAAATTCCTTGTCTTATGAATCATCCTTTCCTCTCTCCTTCTTCATGATGAAAAGAGGAATTATCATCCTATACCAAAGGTCCAGAGATAAGCAGCGGAACAGATAAAATACTCACACATCCTTGTAAAACTACATTCTTTAAGATATTCTTATGAAAAGCCACAGTCAAATGTGGCCCACTTTTGTTTTTTTCTTAATTTGTGTACATGGACTGTATGGAAGCTGAGGTAACTCAGACCTACCATGGCTTAATTAAAGTGACTAAGACATCATCATGGCCATAACCAAAATGGAGATGAAGAGTTTACTTCTGGCTTCCATGACCTTATATTGATGAAGCCTTTGGGAGGGTTTAGGTTTCCTTCTTAGTTTTCCTTCTTTTGTATTTTCTATAGCTCTGAGGAGCCTGGTCCACTGTTTAAAGGAAGTACTCTGACAAAGTATTTAAAAGGCTTTGGAACTTTGACTTCTGATATACTTG
The DNA here is from genome assembly GCA_004363575.1 of Solenodon paradoxus. Taxonomy (NCBI): domain Eukaryota; kingdom Metazoa; phylum Chordata; class Mammalia; order Eulipotyphla; family Solenodontidae; genus Solenodon; species Solenodon paradoxus. Next base: position 1,152,922 of record RJWH01000199.1, read on the forward strand.
AACTGAAATTCTAGCTTTTCTGTTTTATAAAATATGGACTCAGTCCTATCACTTTGATTCTCTGAGTTTTAAATGTTCTTTCTTTATCTTAAAGAGCTTTTTAAAAAGCTTATAATTTATTAGATTGTTATGATATATGCATCTAAATATGTATGTATATATCTATAAAAGTGGTAGCACACTATGCATTCTACCTGGTAACGTTTTTCATGTAATCGTATGTTATACTCTCCATGTCAATAAAAATTATGCTAATAAATACACATCTACATAATCATTTCAATAGCTATTTAATATTTAATTTCAGGTTATTTTGAGGATTAAATGAGAAAATATTTTTATGTAACTGACATATAGTAATTTTAAAACGTGCTGGAAATAGATGGTACTGAAATTCAGATTTCATATATCAGTCGACTGGTTGAGCTTTTCACACTTAACTTTGCTAGCCAGCCACTATCATGCAGGCAATATGCAGCTACCTTAAAGCAAGACTCCCACACAGAATTGCCTCATAGATCAGGACCAGGAATCCTGTGTCTCTGATGTCACTGTAGTTACCAGAAGGAAGGTGGCTCAGGGAAGTGCATAGAAGATGGAGATTACAAAGTCTTTCTCTGTAGATGATAGAATGTTGAGGCTTTTTAGAGACAGAAAATGTGTACTCGAGACCTGGAAAACCAAGAGAACCAAAGGAAAGAAAACCTCATAGGAGATGGCATCTTGAAGCATAAAGTTCATTTTCATCTCTGTGAAGTTCTTAATTTCTAGCACCCTGGAAGTATTTGTTCCTTTCCTAATGGAACAAAACTCAGCTAATGATCTCTCACTTCAGCAATATTATCAAAACATGAGAAACACTCCAGATCCCTATTTGAAAATATATGTTCCGCCTACTACATTTCTAGTTTTAAAATACCCCCTTTGACATTCCAAGAATTATTTTTGTAAGTGATCTTGGCGGTAATTAGAAACACTGTATGTAGTTTTTGCCGGGCTAGTTTGCAGTTTCTCTGAATATCATTTCACTCAAGAGCTCTCAGATGGTTTGGAATAGAGACAGATAGATCCTAGTGGTTAAGCTTGAATGACATCCTCTAAATCAAATGGGGTCTGAGAGGGGAACTTCAATGTCTATTATTAGTCAGCCTTCTTTTGTACTATACCTCTCCAGAAGGATATCAGAACTGTGAGTGCTGGTGAAAACAGAGCGTTCTGGGAATGAGGGCTGCATATAGCATCTTCTTGTGCTGTCCCAGTGGCTTCTCCAACTAAGACAAATGATGTCTCAATTCCTCAACAAAGGTAACTGTCAATGTGGTCAGAGAGCATTAGTTGTATGGTCAATTACTGTTTTATTAAAGTCCTCTCATGTATTAATAAACAAGGTAAGAGTAGTTCAGGAATTATGGAGTTTAGTTGAATTAGTTGAATAAACAGGCGATACGAGGTAAATAATGATCACTGTGTTTAATGATATAAGGGAAAATTGATCTAGACCAGTAGTCAGGGAGATTTCCTTGAGGAAGTAACATTTGAGCTTGAGACTTGAATTTAGGTTGGTAATGAGAATTGGGGACTGGTACTTCCAAAAAAGGAAACATTTTGTGAGAAGCCCCAGGTGTGTTTGAGAAATGAGAGATGTTCAGTAAGGCTAGAGGCAGAGGCTTAGGGAGAGGGATTAGGCAGATGTACATAGAGCCATGCTAACTACACTGCATTTTATTTTTAAGTGTGATGAGAAGGGGGAAGACAGCATATGTACTTGTTTATACAGGCTGCAATAAAAATATCAGACACAGTGACTTAAACAAGAGAAATTTATCTTCTCACAGTTCTGGAGGCTAGAAATCCAAGATCAAGGTTCTAGCTGTACTGGTTTCCTCTGAGGCCTCTCTTTTAGCTGGCAGATGACCCCACTCCTGTTGCTTCTTTATAGGATTTTTCCTCTGTGTGTCCATGCCTGTAGTGTCTCCAAATTTCTTTCTTCTTCTTATGACGACACCAGTCATGTTGGATTAGGGCCCATCATAATAGCTTCATTTTAACTTAATTACCTTTTTAAAGGCCCTATATTCAAATGCAGTCACTTTCTGAAGTTATGGGGATTAGGACTTGAACAGATGATGATTATTTTTATTGTAGTAATTATACATTAAAATAATTTCCTAGGTATATGTTCCCCATTCCTCAGATACATGTCAATACACCCTGCCCTCCACTAAGTCACCAACTTTTCTTCACTGTTGTCCAATGGGCTCCACCACCATTTGCTGCCCCCTGCCCCCATTTTCCTGTTGGTCACCTCAGTTCTTTTTAAGTGTCCAAGAGTTGGTTTTGTTTCATCTGCTTCTTTGTTTTATTTATTCACAGTCCACCTATGAGTGAGATCATCTGGTATCTTTCTTCTTTTGACTTATTTCACTTAGCATAACCTTCTGTAGTTCCATGCATGTTGATTCAAATGACAGGATTTCATCTCTTCAAAAGGCTGTGTAGTGTTCTATTGTATAGCTGTACTACATCTTCCTGAACAGATGAGTTTTGAGGGGACAGAGTTCCACTTGGAATATCATTTGTATGGCTGAAGTGTAGAGAATTGATTAGAAAACGACAAAAGTGGAGATCCCTAGGATACTATTGTGAAAAATTATCGTGACCTGATCAGGGAGTATGTTGTGAAGATAGAACAAAAGTAACAGGTTTGAGAAGCAAAAGAGGGTTGATAAAATCTAAGTGCCGGGGGAGGAAGGTGTCAAAGATGACTCCTAAACTTTTGATTTCTTCTATAGCTGGTTAATTGGTGATGCAGTTTATTTAGGTAAAGAACAAAGAAGACAGGGAACAGTGACTTGTGGAGGAGTAGATGAGTGCAGTTCGGCTCATGTTGAATTTGACATGCCTATTAGACATAAAGTAGGGATGATGAGTAGATTGTTTTCTGGAGAAGCACTCATCTTCCATCACAGAGTTGATGACCATATAGATCAACATCTAGAATAGACAAAGTTTCTGTTAGCTGACCCTTATATTTTACTTTCTATGGAAAAAAATATAGCCCTTTTCAAAAATGTGCTCTTGACATTCTTAGAAATTGATTCTCAAAATTTGCTAGATTGGCGTTCCCTTCCTCCCTCCCTCACTCCCTCCCTCTTTCTTTCCCTTTTTCTTCCTTCCTTTCTGCTTGCTCAATAAGTTTATTATTGTCTTTATCTAAAAAAATTTTCATAGAAAACTATGGTTTGGTTTATTAGCGCTCAACATCCTGCTCCTGATTGCTGAGGATGCTTGCCTTCTTCTGAGCTGCCTGAGTTTTCTTCTGGGCAAGAGATATTTTGAAAACAGTGTCACCTATTTTTTTTTTTAACTTCTTAGGCTTCCTTTTTATAGACTGGATTATCCTGTAGAGTAGTATGAATGAGCTTTCTTACACATCTTCTCTATCATGTTTGAAGTTACATGTCTGTTCTTTATGTTGAGTGAATTGTTTCTTATAATCATCTTCATTTTCTTCCATTAGGTAATACATACAATCTGCACATCATTAGTCATAATATTTCAGAATCATTTGGCACTATGAGGGGTAGAAAGCCTCCACTGACAATTTACTTTTTGGCCCCCCTAACTTTATTTCCAGTAGTAGTTCTAGCAAGTTCTGTGTCAATACAGCAAGTAAAGACACCAGGTTGACCATTGATGCTTTCTACATTATATTCCTCTCCAGTCACTTCCACTTAGCCACCATAGTTTTTATTTATTCCAAACCTCTTAAAAAGCCTGTGGACCAGCAACAGACCAATGCAATATGCTGCAGCATAATTTGTCAGGCCAACTCTCACACCCTTCTTGGGAATTCATGAGTGTAAGCTGCGCAAACTATGCAGACATAAGCAGTCTGACAAATGATATCTCTATTGGTTACATGAATCATCTTGTATTTGGCTGTGCTGTACTTATTTTTATCCTGGATTACCAAGTGTTTCTGAGCATAG
>RJWH01000200.1:0-158683 GCA_004363575.1 Solenodon paradoxus
CAAAGCATTGTTTTCCTCTTTTTGATTCCCAGCCAACCGAGCACCAAGTTCTGTAGAATCTCTCATTTGAATATCTCCTGTAACCATCCCCTTACTCTCTAGTGTCTGCTCCTTGAGGTTAAAAAAAAAAAAAAAAAAAAAAAAGCAACTCTCATCCTATTTTGCCCAGACTTTGGCAATAGGCCTTGAATATAATAAGTACTAAATAAAATACATTGAAATAAATACATAAAATGGAGCTAGAAGTTATTCAGTCTCTGATTTTTACATGAATAGATGTCTGATTTATTCTACATTTATGCAACTGTGTCTTTTGGAGCTAAACTTTAAATTTCTCCCAGTTAAACTTCATCAGATGAGCTTTGTTCATGGTGCCAGTTTTCTGACATGATTGTTACTCTGCCATCTATCATATTCATTCTATTTCCCAACTTCATGTCATCTCTATATAATTTTGCCACTTATTTCTTTATTCCAGACATGAAAATAAATGTTGGCTGGGAAAAGGCCAAGGACAAAGATCTAACAACAGGCCAAGGATATTTTATTCTAATCTTACATTAAGTAAAATTGTTCACTTGTCTACAGAACTGTACTCTCATCCAGGATAAATTTTTCTATCTTTTCCACAGAAATATCATGTAACTTTTTAAAAACATCTTGTTGAAATAAACAACCGTGGCTATGGTATTCACTTAATCTACAATTCCAGTGATTCTATTAATGAATTTTGGAAAATTTGTTAATAAACACTTGCTGGACTTAATACATATTAATTTTCATTTCATTTTTTAGAAATGTTATTAAAAAGACATCCTTAAAAACCATAAAAAGTTTTCTTAAAAGAAAAGAATGTATACTCTTTTAGTTGATTTACAATGAATTTCATTGTGGTGTATTCTGTTCAAGATTTTTTGAGAAACCTGTTTTTGTAAAGTTAATAACTTATACAATTTTATATCCATTTATAAATTTTATCCTCAGTTTACATATTTTTCATGTATTTTATAACATTTCATCTTATGGTTGAATCACCATCTTATGGCTGAATCACAAGATTCAAAACACACCCAAAACACTGGGTTTGGGATTGAGTTCCATTTTTGAATTACAAATAATGTGATGAATATTTTGCATATATAGATTTTTAATTTTTTTTTTGTTAAGTCATAGATATTCTATATCTGGGACAGTTTTTCTGGTATTTAATATATGACTATTTTAGTCAGAAAAGCTAGAGTATGCTATTATTACTAATTATTATGCACTCCCAATATCATTTAACAACCAAAAAGAAGAAAACACTCTAAGATTTCAATGACTTAACACAGGAAGGTTTATTTTTCACTCATACCAAGTGTGCTGTGGGTCTCATGGCTCTCCAGCATCGTTTCTTCCAAGAGATGACTCAGGGATTCAGGCCAGCCCCATCTTGGGCTCCATGATGTGAGGGAAAGAACCAGAGGTTGTGCAGGGCTTCTTGCTGCCTCTGCTGGTCATTTCCCTCACAGTACGAAAAGGAGCATCGCTATTGGTGATAGTGGGCCTACTCCAGGGGGAAAGCTTTGTTAGTTTAGCCGAGCTGGAGCTCCATTTCTCAGAAGCCCCCTGTTCCTAGGACTACTGGTAGATTTCAACCACAGGAGATAATTTCCAGAAATCTGGAAGGTAGATATGAAGCAAAAGTCATCAAATTTGGAAGAAGTTGCTGAGAAGCACAGCTTCAGTTCATGGCCTTCCTGCATACCTTGCTTATTGGGGTGTGGTAGCAGCCTGCTCTGGGTCCTCAGCTGCCATCAGACCCCTTCTGCTTCTTTGAGTCCCGGTTGGACATTCATGTAAACTCCATGGCGAAGGGCACAGACTCCTTTCTTAGGCCACATGGGTTGAGTGGGGAGGCAGAGAAGCTAGATGTAAACTAAGGAAAATTTTAGTTTGTCTCATGAGCCCAGTGTGTCCTTGCTTCTCCCTGCTTCTGGCCCAGCTTTTTCCTCCCCTGACCAGCGGTGACTTCAGATTCAGATCCAGTGCCTGAGGTGGAAAAGCACCAGCCCTTCCCACAACCGCATGATGTCAGATCCCCAAAATAGACGTCTCAGTCCCCTGATAAAACCCTGAGAGCCGTACATTCATTTTATTTTTATAAAGCAAGGTTGAATTTTAGGGTATTATGTTCACAGAATTTCTATTTGAATATACTGCTGAGACAACTGGGATCACGGCGAAATATCTGATCCACTTGCAAGAGACAAGGAACCAGCTACAGCATTCGGAAGGACGGGTACAGTGGTCCAAAGTGGAGACAATGAAAGAAACAAAACTAAGAAGCACAGTTGTGAGAACATAAAGCAGCCTCAAAGCTCTTTCCTGTGCCCAGAGATTTAAGGGGAGGGAACCCAGAAAGGCGGCACTGCAGTGGATTACTGAGGGAATCAAGGTTTCTACTGCCACGTGGACAACTCTACGTGGAGCTGGTTTCCTCAAGAACCAGAATTAAAAGGGACACAGTAATCTGGGGGAATTCCACACTGAAGGTGCAAAACCCAGACATTCCTGCTATATTGCATTCAACAACTAATCTCTGCTCCTGTACGCTTTCTATCTGCATGAAGTCTGGTCTCTGTTTCTTTGTCTGCTGTGTGGCTTAACACCACGTGATGTGACAGAATCTCTGAGCACAGCTCTCTGGCCTGCGACTGTGCTCTGAAGACTTGGCTTTCTAGAGACTTCCTCTGCATTGACCGGTCAAGGCCGGGTGACTCGCGGATGTCCATCACACGCCCTCCACATGCACAGTCCTGCCCTACGTGCCAATTACTCTCACTGGAAGAGGAACTCATGGTCAACTTCCCTCCCCCAACCTTTCCTCTGATTCCAAACTAAACAAAATAGTCCTTACCACATGGCTTCAAGGAACTACGGCAACTGGCAAATGCCTACATGAGTGAAGAATTTTACTCATGATTTGTGGGTGAGCCATGCAACCCATTTTGATTTCAGCTGCTGCGTTCTTCTGAGACTATCCAAAGTACCAGGTATCAATCGGGAAATCCTAGTGGGTCAAATGGCTGGTGCCCCCTGGACCACACTGGGTGTCAGACACAATGCACGGATATACTAGTACATCCTGGTGAGTTGGGGATTCGCCCAACTCCCAATACACGTTAGACTGGATTAGCTCATTAGTGATTCACCAAAATCTTGTCCCCCATGTCTTACTTTATAAATTACAATACTAATGAGACTCATATTAATGACTTTATTATCCAGAAACAAGATGGAAAATGGATAAAGCGCTAAAAGTATCACATGCCAAAAAAAAATACAAAACCATTTTTATTAACAATAATTTATAAATGATACTTATTAGGTGTTGATATTATATTTGAATCATGTTTTTTGAGGCAATATTAGCGTGTGATAATGTTATAAATTATTCAACCTGTGGAAGCACTGCATTTCAGACACCTGGATTTATTTTCAGATCTCTCAAGTTTCACCTGCCTGTTAGCTCTTCTTCATAGATTTGGTATTACATGTTTTTTTTGAAACAGGACAGTTTTATCAATAATTATTTTAAAGACAGCAAAAGAGTGACTAGAGGATCTTGACTGGCCTCAGACATTTCCTAAAAATAGGAACAGTCAAATGTTGCAAATAGGAAGTTCATCTTGTCCCCCACACCCGTCCATACAGGGGTGCACAGCACAAGGCCACATGACGGGCGACAGGCCTGGTTCCTGCAGGCACCTGTGTGTGTGTTTAAGATGATGGCACCGGTCTGGTGTACTGTAGCGTGTTATCACAGCACACAGGGGCAGGCCTGTGGGTCAGAATGTGCTGGTGTGTTCTTGCGCACAGATTTAGGAACTGCCTCTTTTAGTTGCTCTTCCACAAAGTGCTGTGTTCAGCATATTTAAGAGTTACCTCCCGACTCTGTAAGCTGTTACATCTTTATGCCTGCGCAACGCGAACTTACTGAAACTCCAGTCTCCTTTTCTTCCTATTATTTCAGGTTCACTTCTTCTTTCCTGGAATCACAGTGAAGTCCCACTCTTTACCTTCCCTTACCAAGTTCCCAGATTCTCAGTCTCACCACTCATTCTCCACCTGGGGTATGGGAGATGGAGGTGGGCACCCCCTGCATCACTGTTCTTAGTAAAACAACTATGAACTAAAACGGAAGCCAAAACAGTAAGCCATGAGCTGAGAATATGGAAATAAGCACGTAATTAGCTCTGACTTGAATGAAATATCTGCCTGATATTATCAAAATCCTACCAGAAACCACAACCTCCTCACCAACAAAAATTCTAATATTCAAGAACATAAGACCTTTTCTATATTGACATTTTAAGGGGGTAGGAACTAGTATGCATTTTACATGTATACAGTTTATTACTGTTATAGTCTTATAGATATATTTTTCCCATCTAAAATTATATTTTAACTTAGGAAACATACATACATTAAACTCTTGCTCAGGATAGAGCATTAGGGGAGTACAAATTAAAAATAATACTCAGCAAAAACTGATACTTTCAAAACAATATGGATTTTAATAGTTAAACAGGAAAACATTTCCCTTAACATCAAAATCAAAGATGATTCTTTTTATTTTAATAACACTATATAAATATGAGGATGCTGATACTCACTGAGGTCAAATATTCCAGTTGCATCAACAAGCATATACATAACAAATATAAATTTATACCAAATGTCAAATCTCCCTATTAATCTTCTTCATCATGAATTTAATAGTCTGGAAAGTATAATTTTGTTTGTTTGTATGTTTATTTTACTTTAAAACCTCTTAAGAATTTAAGCAGGAGAGAAAAAGCAACACAGCTGAGAAATACTTTAATTTTGATCAAATAAGAGTCATGTTAGTTGCCATCTCCTTGGGGTGTTTGTCCTGGGGGCAGGGAGATGGTGAGCAGCGCCTACACAGTGACTGGAGAGGCTAGGCCTTTTCTTGACAGCATTTACATACCCAGTGACTCAAATCCTATAACCAACCAACTATCACAATGTCAGAAAAGATTAGATAGCTCGTCATCTGGAAGACAGGTCATTTTATACAATTTAATTTATTCTCTTGATGTTCAGATATCAGAAATTTTCTATTTTGTGCTGAAAGTTTCCTATACTAGAGTCTGGTCAGTATTTACCACCTTCTACTTTTCCTTCCCACAAAAGTCTCTGACATATTTTAACATATACTTCTCATCCCAAACCGCTGATGGTTGTGGATTTTTAAAAAATGGCTGCCCTGATTTACTTCATGTTTGTTAAAGTCATTTAAAAAAATCAAACATGGGATTAGTTGACAATTTTAATAAAGAATTAAGGGTAATGAATGACAGTTGAATTTCCTGTAGTTACTGAATGCCTAGGTCCGATGTTCTGTGCTGCATGTGAAGATACACCTCAATTTCTCAGCATCTTTGGGTCCTGGTTCTTTAGAGATCACTCAGGAAAAAACACCATCATGGCAGAGTATGAAACGCTTACCTGGAGAGGCACCGTGGTGGGCTAGGGCAGCAAGCAACAGATTCCGTTAAGAAATGTATTACTTTGGGTTTCAATGACTTCACTGCAAGTCTACACTTCAACGATGTGAGGCAGAGGGGTTGGTGCTGGCATCCTCTAGATCTTCCCTACACCATAATCTGTGAATTTTAGAAGCTAGTAGCTTAAAATATATGAAGACAATTTAAAAACTTTAAAAATGGTCATAGCAAATTATCTGAACCTTAAACTATGATGGTAATACCTTAAGAATTCCAAGACTCCAGAAGAAGTATTTGTTCTTCTGCGGGCAGGGGCCAGGTTACCTTGAGAAGCATCTCCCGCCATCACAGGCCATGTGCCCCCTCCCCACACGGCAGATCTAACACTTTCACTCTCTGGATGTTGCCTGAATGTTCTGAACGTACATGGTCTCTAAGAATAATATGGGCACGGCAGGCTATTTTGCCCCTCCATAAATTCTGGTTGCATAATTTCACATGAAAGCAATCTTGGAAGAGCTGATTGTCTTTCTACATTTTGAAAAGCTCTTACTGATCCAGTTTCAAGTATGCAATTGAAATGCTGCATTTTCTTGAGTACTTAATACATTTCTTGGATTTTCCCCCACTACCTGTAGGAACAGAATAAATAAAACCATTTCGCTCCTTAAATACAGCAAACATGTATATGATATTTATAAAAGACACAACCACCATCTTAAGTGCCTTGACACTTATCACCTTTAAGCATTTTCATTTATTCATCTCAATATATTTTAACAGAATACATATATTCTCAAAAAGTCTTCCCTGGGGCTTACTATCAGCTTTTTCTCCTCCCAAATTTGAAAAATTTTAGCTTATACAAGACCTAAAATCAGGTTTTAGCAAGTTGTGTGAAATTCTGTTTTGTACTGACAGAGCCCCCTCCTGAATTGGGATCTGGGAGAAAGCAATCATGTACCAGCTGTGGAGATGCCGTGAGGGGCAGAAGTTCCAAAGCACGGCTTCCTGCTGCTGCCAGCCCGTGTTTCGTGTTATCATACGGAAACTGCCCTGGCAGCTACAGTTTGGAAGCATTAACATTTTTCTTAGCAACTCTCATTTAGAGTCTATACAGTTATATTCCTTACTACAATGGCCACCAAAGTATGATGTCCTGTATCATTCACTTCTATACCATAATTAAAAGCACGAAATTCTGGCCAGCTGCCACAAAGGTTGCTGTCAACACTGAAGACACAACTGCCTCTTGTTGATTTAGCAAAAGGTGGCTCTCTGCTCAGCCTCTCCCCCCTTCCCTTGGCCTCCTTATCCGCTGCGGCCATTCCAGTCGGCTACGTCTCCTTGCATCAAGAATACATGATGTGTGCTTTCTAGCAGCAACATTTTTAGTTTGGGCTTCTTGATCATCAAAACACAGTTCTAAATTGTTCTCCGAGCTAAACCCCTCAACATCTTGGCACTTGGTTGTTTTTAACTTTACAACAATAGGCACTGTTCACTCCCCTCCATCTCAGCTCTTTATTCAGTGATCAGGCAGCACAGTGATGAAAGGCTGGTCCTGGCTGCCCCCCTGGTGTCAGTGGGGCGGCATGTGATGATTCACATGGGGTGTGTTTGATCCCAGAAAGCCCAGTCTCTGCTTATTCTTCCTTTGTTCTGTCATCTGGGGAAAAAGAGAGCGTGTTGAGCTGATTTTCTCACTTGAACCCCGTGCTGGGGGAGGGGGCACAGTTTGGGGTTAAGGTTTCTAAGCGCCTGCCGTCTGTTCGGCATCAGTAGCGTATATTTATCAGAAAAGGGAAAATATGGTTAAGTAAATTTCCACACACAGAAACAAAGAACAAACCTGTCTGTGGTTAAGAAACAGTTACCATGGCTCTTTGAAAGCAGCCCTTCTTGTCACATTCCCACCACCACCATCACAGCCATGCTAATAACTCTCATAGTACTAGCTTTTGATAGTATTTTTACTGATGCTAATCATTTCACATGAGGAAAGGGTTGATTACAGAGTTGAAATGACAGCTACTAATGATGACCTGGCTTTGCAATGAGTTTAATAATTGCTTCAACAGCAAAAGATTTATGTGTTTCTATCAAAAAGTGCCCAGAGGTCACTGTATTTGGGCATCTATCCTTTCCCTTCCAGAGACGCATCACACAAGATGGGGGTGGGAGATGAGCAGAAGCCCCTGCTGCCACACGGTGCTTCTTATAGCACAGTGTGTGGCGGGGGCGGGGCGGGGGTTGCTGCTGGAACTCACAACCTTCTGTGTCTCTGGGAGTCTGGGGTCACCCCTCACCCAGGGGTCATGCAGCGCACCCGTCCTCTCCCTGAGCGCACTGACCTGCTCCTTGAGCTCTGCCAGCTGGCCCGACAGCTGTCTGACCAGACTCATGGTGGCCTCCAACTTCTCCTGCAGGTTCCGAATCTCATTCTGTTCACTGTCACCTTCACTGCTGACGAGGGACATGGCCCGCATCCGAGGAAACCAGTCCAAATTCTTTTCCTGAAAGCAAATACATGTTTGAGGATGAGGGAATAAGTCGATATGGGACTTAAAGGTTTTTAAGGATGGTTTAAGGGTGCTCCTGATTACTACCATTTAATCAAAGTTTCTTAGCACTCAAAGCAAACTCTGGCTGGAGAGGGACTGAGGGTGGGAACGATGTGGGGTGGAGTGGGTTAGACATCAGTCTTCATTAGACATGGACTGGGGGGAGAACTTAAGTAAGCACACACCTTTGGGCTCCCAGGGGGGTCCTGGAGGAAGGGTTTAGAAGGACACCTGAGTCACAGGCATCCAGTGAGTCTTAACAGATGGAAGTCGGGGAGAGCAGACAAGTTATATGGGTTCAGAATAGGCATGAGCCACTGTACCTTTCCCTGGCATAGAAGACAGAGGGGGTGGTAGAACAGGAGGGTAGTAAATGAAGTGTTTCTATTCCAGGCACCCACGCTGGCTTACCTCCCACTTCCCCCAGGCAGGCTATGAGCTGCTGGGGGAGAGGGAAGTGGGACAGCATGGCCCCAGGTTACTGTTTCTGCTCCCTTTGGGAACATTTTATGACAGTGGGGGTGAGGTTTCAGTCAGACTTCCCCAGAGGACAATAGCTGGTACTACTTCTGTTTTCTAGGCAGACTGGGTATAGGGGTATATGATGTGTGGTGTAGTCTGATGTGTGTGTGTGTGAGTATATGTGTGTATGGTGTGGCATGTGGTGTGTATGTGTGTGTGGTATGAGGTGTGTGTATACGTGTGTGTGGTATGTGGTGTGTGTATATGTGTGTGTGGTATGGTGGTGTGGTGTGGTGTGTGTGTGTGTGTGTGCGTGTATGTGTTCCCCCTCCATTGTGGTAGACATTACCCAGATACCCAGCTCTCTTGAGAACTCTGCCGGATTATCTAACCTCATAGAATCACCGTGCATTACTGACATTACATTTTTAACCTGATAAAAGCTTTCAAGATAATTCAGATTATTCCCATTTTACAAATAAACAACAGGCCTGGACACTTTGATCACACCTGACACAAGATAGTACTAGGACTAGGATCTGAAGCCAGAGAGACTTCCCACTGCTGACAGAGAATGCCACTCCATGTATCTAGATGTACCTGTATATTTCTCTAAGCCACCTTCTTCCAATTTCTCCAGTAAACTCTTCGTGCTATGGGTCTTTCCCCTCCAGAAAAGCTCATTGCAGTGACCTGTGCCTGTCACATCCTGGAGTCAGAGTGGGCAGAGTACTTTCCTTCCAAGAGCAGTGGGAGGGTGGCATGGGTCTCCACGCTTCTGCTTCAATCTCAGTGGGCCTTTGGGATGTGTGTGTGTGTATGGGTGTGTGTGCGTGCGTGCGCATGAGTGGGTGGGAGGGGTAGTGGTTTATAGTTGTTGTTAGAGAATAACAAGTTTTTTATTGTTCTCTAACCCAAAAGCAGTTGAAAAGCACTGAAAAAGGATTAAGGAAAAAAATACATATAACAGAGTTTTTAATGGCATTTAAACAGCTGTAGCAAATTAGCATTTCAAAGGCGAATAGCACCTTATTCTGAAGTACAGTGTGACAGTCAGATTCATTCATTCAATCAGTCCTTCAACATCTACTGCCAGGGACTTTGAGGATATCAGGTAAGACAGGCTGCCTGTGCTCAAGGAGCTAGTGTTTTAGGGCTGGGCTGCGTCGACCAGATGTACCACTTCAAATGGGACAGGACCTTCTTTTTTTTCATATTTCCCAACTGTCCCATTGTTTTAATGTAAATGTCAATCCTGTCCTGTTTTGAATAAACCAGGGCCGTCTTTAACATGGGGCAAAAGGGGCAGCTGAGTTGCCCTGGGACTAGTCTGTTGAGGGGTCCAAAAGCAGCTGCCCCTTTTGCTCCACATTAAACATGGCCCTTGCCAGCGCTGACTGGTGGTGCTACAGCCGATACTGTTGTTCCTGCCCTCTGTGAGGAAACAGGAGCAGTGTTCTCCCCTAACCCCAGTGAACCTGTTTCTTCAAAGGGAGCAGACACCCTGTGTCACCTGTGGTTGACTCGCAGGTAAGTACTATGAGGGTTATTTCCGGCACTTACAGGGGTGATCTCTGGCACTGTTGGGATTATTAAGTATTTCTGGTACTGGGATGCCTAAAGCAGCACATTTTTAGAGAGGACATTTAGAGCAGGGCTTATGGGGCACCAAACTTTGTTTTCACGTAAGGTGCCAAAATTCCATGCACTGGCCCTGGCTGTTTGTACGACGTCCCGCCACGTTACTATGCGGTGACCAATCAACATCGCATAGTACTTACTAGTTGTTGGCCTGGCTGCCCCACTTCTGTTTGGATTGCTCCACCTGCTCTCTTCTCCTTAGTCACCAGCGCATAACCCTGTCCTGATTTTGCCGTCCCAACAATCTGTTATTTTTCTCAAGGAAATATGATCAGCCTACTCAGTGTAGATGCCATAGAGAGGGGACAGCACACAGTACACATCAAAATGCCCTGGGCTGCAGGTTAAAACTGAATGTTCCAACCCCACGTCCTCTCGCCAGTTCGGAACCTCTCAGGGTCCTGTGTGGTTCCTTCGTGCCCTAAGATTTAAGACCTCTGCTCTGTGGACACAGAGAAGATGAATGATTCCCACGGGAGTCAGTGGCAGAGCAGGGAGACGGAGTAGAGGGAAAGATCCGGGAAAGCTGATGAAGGGGAAAGTCCTGGAGGGGCCCCCGCTTATAGGGTGGGAGGGCTGGCCCAGGCGGTGGGAGATCCTGCCCTGCAATGACACTGGCAAAGATGACTGTCACCAGCAGCCCAGTTACGTGTACAACTGAGGCAGAGAGCTAGATGAGATAGGGCAGTGCTCCCTAGAATGGGCCTCAGAGAGTCAGAGGGGTTGGGAAGTGAGTGTCAGCCACGGGGGTTTGGCATGAGGAGCATCCTTGGCCCAAGGAGGGATGGAGAAGGCAGAGCTGAGCAAGGTGGCTACCAGCATGCAATCGTTTCCACAAACCAGTGAACTAAGGTTCTATTGTCTATCTAATCTCTACATCATTTACAACACTATCTATTATCTGAATTTCACAAACGAAGAAACTGAGGTGAGCATACGGCTTGTTTAGGCCTGTCTGCACTGAGGTCCACTGGCAGGACAGGAGACTGTGGACTAGACGAGGAAAAATTCCAAAGGTGGAGCAACTTCAGGAAATGAAAATTCTAGACTGAGAACGGCGTACGTCTGATGAACTACCTATGAACTTGAGGAGTTAGTGTTTAAAGGGTACAGGGCTTTAGCTGAGAAAGGTGAACATTTTCCAGAGACAGATGGTAGGGATGGCTGCACAATGCAAATGTGCTGACTCTCAAAACACTGTACATGTTAAATGGTCAAAATGGCACATTTTATGTAATGTGCATTTTATTGCAATTTAAAGAAAACCCCTGAATTTCACGAGGTTGATCTCCTGAACGACTACTGTACAAAACCCTTGGAGCTATCCGTGAGGAGGTCAGCAGTTGTGGGGAAGTCGGCAGAGGATGGGAAGGGCTTAACCATGCTGCATTTTCATGTGAGGGAACAGGGAGCTTCTGGGGTTGCCTTTGGGGACTCGTGACAGGGGACAGGGGACCGGAAGGAAGTGGCTGCAAAGAGGGAGGCGGCCCGAGGACAGAAGGCAGCTGGCCTGTGACGGGGCAGGGGCTCCAGAGGGATGTTATGACAGCAGGGCCTTGGGCCTCAGACAGCTGGGCCACCAGGTGACACAAAAGGTGAGGTGGGAAAAGCATTACCTTTCAGAAAGTTCCTCAAAGAAACAGGCCACACAACATTCTGCTATCGCAGACTGGAGCTCTGCCCAAGAGAACATGGGTGAGACTTTGTGACCAAAGTCTCCAAAGAAACGTGACTGCCAGTCCCCCCCGGCCCCACGGAAAAAGGCAGCTGCGGGGACCAATGTGCAGCCGGCCACAGGCTCCTTCCTGACAATTCTTTCTTCACTTGTTCCTTTGTTCATCTGTTCACTTACTACTCCGTACTGTTTCCCATGTCTGTGCTAGGCACTGGGAAAACAATAGTGAGCAGGCCCCAGCACATCCTCTGCTCATGGGACTGCCAGTCCAGGCGGAGGGTGAGATGAAAATGCAGATGAAAACACCGGCTGTGAGTCCAGGGAACGACAGCCCTACGGATCCTGTGTCCCCACAGTCCCTTCTCTCTTAGCCCTCTTCTGACGTTCTTAATCTTTCTTGCACCTTTCTCAGCTTTTATTTGTCTTTTCTCTCTTACCTTTCTGCTTTTTGTTTCATGCCTCCCTTCCCCTGTATGTCATTTTGCTCCTTTTCTTAATTTTTAAGGGACTTGACATGAATGTTTCCATCTCTCACGATATGGAAAAGAAAAAATCCAATTCAGTTGCCTTTGTCCTCTTTTTATGACTAAAGCTTTTTAAAAATAATTTTCACAACTGGTATTTCTTCTGAATAAGTACAGAAAGTATATTCTTTTCAGCAAAATGAACTCAAATTTGACATTATTCTTAGAATAAATGTTGCATATGCTTTTTTTTGTCGAAAGTGGCTCCCAGTGAGACAGCGAACAGTCCCTCTGTCTGCTCTGAGGACACAATGTGAACAGCTTTCAGGAAGGTCCAGGATCAGAAGACTTCTGTCTAAGCCAAAGGGCAGGACAGACACATGGAACTGGCTAACAGGACACCATTGCCTCACTGTGCCTGCCATCTAGCAGAGCAGTTGGTTTGGATTGTTATTTCTAGGTTACTCACACATGCTATGTACATCTTGTGATAATGCACATGACTAGTAGATTCCCATGCTGACTCTAGTTAGTCAATATGAAATCATTTCCTTATTTCACCAGGAATGAAAATATTTGATCACAGGATACTATCAAGTTAGGGAAGCTGCAGATTAATTGCTAGATTCTGAGGTCACCCTGCATGAACCTAGTGACTGGGTGAGAGGAAACTAAAGCTTCTCGAGATTTCTGAAATGCAAACCCAGAGATACACTGTTATGCCTCTTAGCAGGAACATACAGAGCAAGCCAATTATACCCTCTCGCTCTCCTTCAATTCTGGTAATAATTCATTTTTCTGGATGAACAGCAGATCAATAGAAGTGTAAAATCTTTCAAACAGTACATTTGATAGACCAATTTATTTAATTTTGCAGCTATTCAATAAAATGAGTAGGTTACCAGTGTCAGTCAAATGTGGTACCCCATTTGTGGGAAAGAGGCAACATGGTATAAGGGAAAGAGTACAAAGAAAACGCTCCTAGTCCAATTCCAGGAGTCAAGACACCTGGGTTCTGGTTTTAGCTCAGCCCCCTACATAGCTAACTGATATAAGGGCAAGGTGGGGTGAGGCCTGACTCTGAGTTTCAGATTCTCACCTACAAAAACAGAATATTACTTTAGGTGCCCTCTGTGTCTCTTCTAGTCCATCATTCTGTGAGCTGTGAGAGCAAGGAAAGCTTTAAAAATCAAATTTATGAGACAAGATGATTTTATCAGGTAAACAAAAAGAAACAACACTTAGGCTAGAAGCAGCCTTGAAACCCAGGCTCAGCCCTGCCCGAAACCTAGAAAGTTTAGGTGTCCTTCAGATTTTACAGCACAACAGTGGCAGATGTCCCTGCACCTGACTTTTACTTCAGGACAAGTTCTTTCATATTATATAGGAAAACAGCTCTTACATAATCTGTCCAGGTTGATGCTTAATTGACTACAGACTCAAGAAAACGTAAAGACCATAATGGCTTCTCTCCACAACATCAGAATGAGATTAAGAAGTAAGGATACTGATTTCAGTGAGTCAAACATGAGAGGAACTGTCATCTCTTTCTAGCTCTACTAGGTACACATTAAACATTATGTAGCTAAAGAGAAAGCCCGCTCTGTCATTCTGTATCATGGTCACAATGCCACTTGCTGGCTGCCCAGCAGGAGTCGGGTGCTTCATTCATGCCATGGCCAATAATCAACATTCGACAACGTCATCCCAGATGATAGGTCACATAAGTACTTATGTGGGTGGCCCAGTATTTAGCCTCTAACCTGTGTGACTGCAAAGCTTATGATTCTTTACCTTTGTTGGACTATTTCTCCATGTCTAATGGAGATGTCAGAACTAAGCTTCTAAGCTTGACAAAGAGAAGACAGACTATGAGGAGTACACACACACACACACACACACACACACACACACACACACACACACGTGCTCTCTTGTGGTTTATAACTTGAACTCCATTGATTATTACTCCTGGGTTTTCTAAAGGTTTATCTACTGAAAAGCCAAAGCACAAAACGTTCAAGGGGTTGTATCAGAGAATCATGTACTGATGGGGAGGTAAATACACTTGGTGTTCACTGCTGTTTTGCAAAGTGCCCTGTAATACCGCTCATGAAAGGCCAACACATTGAATGCACTGTTACTGTGTTGCAGTGCGTGGAATATCAATGCTCCAGTCAATATGTTCCTTCACTTCTTCTTGCAGACTTTATGACCATGCTTACAGTGTGCAGCCATGAGACCACTTGCATGTTTTTCGTGGCTACCATCTTCTTCTAAGTCTTATGTTTATACTTCATTTTCTGTGCTAAAATCATTCACAAAGCCACCTAGGCTGATGAGTACAATAGCTTCCCCAAAGACTCAGCATGGCCACTGCATTTCTCTCTGCATCTGTGGTCTGAAGACATCAGTAAAAATGGCTCTCAAAAGGAACATCATCAAAGCACCACCTTACAAGAAAGGCCTCCAGAGGAAAAGAGACCATCCCTGCTTTCCTGGAGCTACACACTTAGGAAAATCACCTGGAACAAGGGTTTTTCCTGAAGTCAAAGTCGCGGTTTGGGGGAATGCTCCCTGATGTTCGCTCTGTTACGGAGGGCATGCTGGGTCCCCTCCTTGTGGCAGTAGGGGCTTACTTCAGGTTGGGCATTCTCTCAGAAAATGAAGGGACACCCACATTAGTGGCAGGTCTCTTGCTTCTTCCCTAGTCAACACCCACCTGTATGTGTATGTCTAACAGCAAAAAGGTGCTCAACGTGGACAGCAAAAACGCTGGTTCTCTACAAAAAAAGGCCCTGGAGCAAGTGGGGGAGGTGGTCAGATGCATCCCTGGCTTCCTGGGAAGGAAGGGTGAGCTGGACAACATACTCTTGCTTGACAAAGCTTACAGATGGGAGGGGAGAGAGAGGATTTGGCTGTGCCCTTTAAAATGAAAACAGCATTCCTAGATTGACACATAAGGAAAACCTTGGCAACTCATTCAAAAAAGGGAGGAAAGACGAGTAAAATTTTCTAGTTAGAAAAATAATACGCTGCAGGGTTGGAGGAGTCCTTTGACAGCTCTCATTAGCCATCTCTCCCTGTATCTTCCTTTTGCAAGGGGCAGGCTCCCGCGCATGTGGAACTGTAACAAATGCGAGCAGACTGGGGACTGCTGAATGCGTTAGTCATCCAAAGTGAATCTGTCCTGGATGATTGTAAAGCAACACATCCTATTACAGTGTCACTGTTATATTTGAAATATTTAAGAAATCTCCATGCTCAGATACCAAGCTCTCACATTATATGTGAAATTGGCTTGAATATCACAAAGCGCTGTGAACTAGAACATATCCTTGGTGTGCAGAGGGCTGGGGCTGACCTCAGGTTGAAGGGATGGGGGCTACTTGACCCAGGGAGCCTGCTGAGGACAAAAGCCTATTTAATCTTATCACAGCTCCCAGAGACAGAAGAAAACAGACCCAGTAAGAGGCAGAGGGAAGTGCTGGGATGCAAAGGATGCAGCGGGGCTGCTTACCCAGCAGGCCCAAGTAGGGTGGTTAGACCAGCAATTGCAGCTAGAGAGGCTGGGAGACGGAGCAGGTCTGCTGTCTCCAATGGTGACTTTGGCAAACGTGTCAGGAGTGGAGCACAAGGAAGGTCCACCACAGTGTGTCAGCAAGGGGGCTTTGAATAGGTCAATGAGGGTTTGGAAAGTCACGTTTCACAGACAGCGCCTCTACCTGGATGATAAACCTGCATTCACAAGCTCAAAACATTTGATTTATGTGACCAGAGCAGAACATCTAGCTCCTACCATGGATTAGTGGGCTAAGACTCCAGGGTTATTCTCCCATGTGTCCTGACATCTGCATTTAGTGACACCGTGTTGGGCATTTGAAATCAGAGGGAGTATTTATACCATGGAAACAGGAACAAGCCATAGCCAGGGTCTTCCTGCTGCCACCAGAACTGGTTATAAACATTATTAGGTTATAAACTGGTTATAAACATTAACTGGTTATAACATAACTGGTTATAAACTGGTTATAAACATTAGCATACTACTAGAAATGGAAGGTGTTTTACAGTTAGCTTAAACCACTGACCCAGAGTCACACCTCAGATTACACATCCTATGTACACACAGCACAGCCAGGATGACAAGGGACATCCCCTGATATACCAAAGACACCCCTGCTCTTAAACGCCTTTTGACCTTAGGATGTGTCATCATCTGAATTATTAGTTTACTGGGTTCACCGTTTATTTCTTTCAGTTATTCTGTATTTACACTTCTATTTTGGGTATCACTCTCCTCAATTATGACAATAACAAGTATGTTAACATCAGTAACATCCTGTCCTTCTCAATTAAAAAAAAAGTCAACAATGAGAACAAAAGTAATTTGCCTTTTAAATTCTTTTTAGGAAACCGCTGAACAGCGAGTTTGTGACACCAGATTTGGAGGCCCGGTGGTTGTGGGCTGGACCCCCAAGAGTCTAGACGGTTGGTCTTTGAGACGCAAACTTACAGAGGTGTCTGGATTTTCAACCATGTTGAGGTTCAAGTAAAGCAACCACTTTATGCTTTAACCACAGATAAGAATAATTTGGTTCAGTGTGTGTTTCAGTTAATCTATAACTTGATACATTTATTTCTAAAATGTAAATCATAATAGCTTTTCGGCAAGTCCTGTCTGATATTTTGACAGAACTCTCTTGAAATTGCTCTTAAATAAAATCATTATATTCATCTCTACCATGTGTGACTTACTAGAGGGAGAATTAAGAAGAATAAATTTATTTTAAAAAAGAAGAAATAATGGAGAGAGAAGTGAAAGTATACACACACACACTCAATCACACAGCTACATAGAAAATACTATTTCTAGAGTAAAAAAACATTCCCAGAAACCTTTTAACATGGGAGTCAAATGTACCACAATAACAAATGGAGTTAAAATCTGTTTCAGTAACTGCATCTGTTACTGTTTGAACTGCACTGAAGTGGGCAAATCCTTTGGAAGGGGAAAAAGAAAAAAGAAAAAAGAATGCTCTCTTTTTCCCTCCTTGAGAGCAAAGAGTTTAATAACTGGTTACCAAATCTTGAAACAACATGGGCCCAGCACGTGATAAAGACCACAAAGCTTCTCCTGTTAAAATCTAATTTCGCTGAATTTGCAGTCAGCCTGCTCACCAGCTGATGTTTTCACTAGTTCCTGATTTCTTTGAGCTGCTTGGTCTATCTCTGAGTCTTCTCCATGGTCTTAAAATACTCTACCAGCTGAGGAGAAGTTGGTGGACCTCCAAGTGTGTCCCCCTCATAAGCACCACCAGCCTCCACTGGAAAGTGGTCCCAAGTGCAAATGCGTAGGCCACACTCAACCTAAGAATCAGAAGCTCTGAGGTTGGGACCCAGGTACTGATGTTCTAACCAGTCCTCTAGGTGAATCTGAGGCACACTTAAGTTTGGGAACAACTGCTGGACATAACCTAACCAGTGACATCTTAACATTGTTGAGTATTGGCTCCACCTTAAAGAAAATTCTTAACTTACATTCATGTCACACATTGATAGAAGATCATATAATTTGTGGGCTAAATCGGAACATACTTGAGCATGAAAAAGTGACACTGAAATTTCTGCAGAGACAAGGTCATACCCAGGACTGTTCCATTCAAAACTATGGTCCCTCTAGGTTTCGCTAAAACTGGGACTATCATTCATAGACAGTGGACCAACTAGGTAGGAAGATAAAAGGATTCCAGGGCAGTATCTGGGTAGCCTTTATACATTAGAAAATTGATGTATGTGAATTGCTGAGAGGATAGGCAGTTTTAAGTAACTGGGTCACTTGTAAATTACCTATAAAAATGAATTTTGACATATTTCTCATGGTAGTGGTTCATATTAGCATTCTCACTTCATTATTTCTCATCCTCTATTTTCCTCTTATAAAACGATGGACACTGATACCCCTTGAAATTTCTCCCTTGATTCCACTGGTCTTCTAGAAAATCCAATTTTCCTTCTTATTCTTTATCATCACTGGTCTCTCTTTATCAGTCTCTGAATTGTTCCAGAAGACTCCATCACAGAAACCTAACAGTGAATTCTGAGTGAGACCAAGATGATGTGCTAGGTTGCATCAAAGAAATCTTATACTTGGACTGAACTTCTCATGAGCATCAAAGAGCAAAATTTTCTTTACTAGGTTCCTCAATAGGTCATTGTGTGGATTGAAGGTTGCTGCATAAAAAAATGTGAATCAAGTCCAAACCAAGATGTTCTTCTGAGATAGAAGCAAGCAGAGTGTGATGTCAAAGTGGGACTGGTTTCTAAGTTAGATGACAGCTTTGAAGAGCACAGCAGTGACCATGGTCTAGCTGGCTCTGGGACTTGGACCAACTACTGGAGGATGTCCATAGAAACACAGTCCTGAGCAGAGTGAGCCCGGAAACTACAAGTGAGGAGGCAAAACTCTGCCAGCAGCTGTCACATGTCACATGTTACACCAACACGAGTGGGGCAGCAGGAAGAGCATGTGACCCTAGAAGATGGTGCTGGTTTCAATAATGGCTCCTGATGGAGTGTGATGATAAGACGCCATGGCACAGAAGGCAGAGGTTTTGGTGACCAGGACTTGAGCTGTGAGATACTAGGAAGTTTTACACAAATGCAATACGGAGGTGACTGCTGATCCTGCAGGGAGGGTGGCTTTCCTGATTCTGTGCAACTTCACAAATACATTTCCCAAGTTTCAAAAACTGAAGCTATTTAGGTTTTAGGCATTGCACCAATTTTTCCATTTTTGAAACATTTCCCTGGCTACCTGCGGAGCCTCCTGGCTGGTGCATATGCTAATGTGTGGGGGATGGTACATCCAGATTCCCAGGGGGAGCACACAGGAGCCTGGGTTCTCCCAAAGTATCCCTCATATCTCTTCATTTATTCGGGCCTCTGGATTTGCATCCTTTGTAAAAAACTGTAATCAGACATGTATTTCCCCCCGAGTTCTGTGAGTTGTTTCAACAAATTTTTGAACCTGAGGGTATCACGGGATCCTCTGAGCCATGTTGGTCAGGAGTGTGGGTGGCTTGGGGACACCCAAAGTGAAGCTGGTACCTGACACAGGGCAGCTTCATTGGGGACCATGCCCTCTAACTTGTGAGTCTTCACTAACTGTAGCTGGTTCATGCCAATACAGAACAGCAGTATCCTAGTTGGGGCTGAAAAGGAGTAGCTGGTGTCTGAGTTGGTGCCAATCCTGTTCACACCACTGGATGTGGCCCATGTGACCATCAGCTGCTGCAGGTGGCAAGTGGGCAGGGTGCCAGGGTAAAGAACTACAGGAAGGGTGTCCAGGTAATTGTGCCAGGTGAGCATCTGCTTTTGCTAACTGTTGTTGGTCTGAGACATACAAGACGAGCAATTCAGTTGGTCTGTTTTCTGAGAGCTAGAGAAGCTAGACACCCTTAGGATGTGACCATACAAGGCAGAAAAACATATCCAGGGTGTGTTTATGGCAAAAGAACAGAGTAAAAAGAGCTGGATGATGCAAAATTGAAAACTCACATCAGGGTGACTCTTTGTGCTTGTTCCTGAAAATCTGTTAACTTCAGAGATGTCATGTCACACTCCCATGAGGTCAGTTATAAAGCATTCCTCCCACTCGCCCATTCCTTTCCCACAATATGGATTATGATCTTAAATAAATCCTCTCTATACTGCCTATTTTGCCCGAGGGTTTAGAAGCAAGTTGAATCCACCAGCCAGTGAATGCTCTGCTGATGAAACTATTTAGTCTAGTTTGTCCTCCCCACTTCCTTGTCAGGAGTGAATTTTGTGTACTACAAATAATGACGGTGCAACAAAGAGTGAAAAATGATTTTTTTAGAATATGTTTTCCTAGCATGAAATATAAACTCCTTCCCTAATCCAGGGGTCTGGTGATCACGCCTGTCCCACGCCTCCACATCCTCATCACCCTCTGCCCTCCTCATGGCTCCAGCTACATGGGCTGTCCTGCTGGTCTGCCTGCATGCCCAGCCCCTTCCTGTTGGGGATCGGCACTTGTTGAGCCTTAGATTTTTTTCATGGCTTGCACGCTTATTCCATTGAGGACCTCTGCTCAGACATTACCTCCCCACACAGACTGCCCTGACACTAATCTAATAAACTCCATCCTTCTCTAATCCTTTAGCTGGCTTTGTTTTTCCTCATTATTCCCTGATGTGGCCCACATAATGTAGTTATTTATCTGTTTTCAATAATAGAGAGCGCACATTCCAGGAGGACAGGGCTCTGTCCCTCATTCTTAGAGCCTAGTGTGTCCAGCACAGGTGGCTTCCAGCGAACGTGAGCTGAGTATAGCAGAGGAATCCAGAAGGATTGCTTAGGGGGAAAGCCTTCTGCTGCTGCTACTGCATTTGAACCAGGTCCAGCAGCAGGACATGAGTCAACACTAAGGGGTGAGAGCTCCAGTCCCCCAAAGTAGGTATGTGAGTGGGTGGGGTCCCTGAGGCATTAGGGTGAAAGTGGTGGGGGAGCCCGGCATTTGTCTGACCCAGGTTTTGCCTCCCTCTAGGGGTGTGATCAAAGAGGATCACTCAGTTTCTTCTTCTGAAAGTGGTGGGTAAAGATGCATCTCCTTTGGGAGTAAATCGGTTTTTAACGAAATAATGTGGAGGATGAGCACAATGGTATTTTTTTATAATATTAGAACTTGGGAGGTGGTGGGAGTGGGCAGTGAATGTAGCATCTGGGCACATACAAGGAGGGTCACAGGAGATGGAGGGGGAAGGGAGATCTAGAACTGGGCTCATGGGAGGGTGACACCCCCAAGTCAAGAGCAATTTAGGGACCAGCACAAGGAGTTACCCTGATGTGAGTTTTCACTATGGGGCCACACCACCCCACACCCCACACTGGTGAGTGATCTCGTGTGGTGAGAACTGTCCACGCTTTCCAGGTCCAAAAGCAGCTTTCCACCTACGCTGAGTGCCCACTGATAAAATGTAAATTCCTCAGGTTGCATGGCTTTCAAATCTACCTCTGGAAATCACTGACACTCAAACAGAAGAGGGGCCCCCCACAGAGGAGGAATTTATTCCAGTCTCAGTTTCTTTTCAGGGGCAGCGGGAGCAGTTGCTCAAGGGTTGGAGTCAGTTAAAGTTGACCCTGGTGTGTCTCTGGCCTATGCTTTCAAAGAGAGGATAAGGCTTTTCCTGGGGTATTTCAGCCCTTTCACATTTCACTAATCACACATGGATCCTCTTTTAGTTCCTTCTTCTTTATTTATCTTACCCAGCAGGGCTCCATGTCCTCATGTCAAGTTGTTCTCCTTCCTCTCCTGGCCTCGCGGTCACCTTTCCTTAAGGCTCACTATGCTGAAAATGACCTTTAACTCTGTCTGGTGCCAAAGCCCATATCATGCTAAAAGCTGTCTTAAAAAGCCTTGGTGTGTCCCAGTGGAGCAGTTATCCCAAGGACTGGGTGTGTATCCCAGGACGCGTGAACAACCAAGATGTACAACTAAATAAAATAAATAAATGCATCTTCCTCCTCTCTCTTCTGTCTGCCTGCCTCTGCTCGCCTTCATTCCAGCCTAAGTGATGTCTGCACTCTGGCCTGGTCTGTGGCTTCCATATGGACCCGTGAATGCATGACTACTTAATTTCAGCTGACAAGGCATCTTAGAGCCCTCACAAACAGGGTTTATTTGGATTTAAAATTTATCATCGGGAATGGGAAACTGATGGTTTTGTCAGAGTCAGTGGCCAAAACTTCCAAGGTGCAATAGAACTCAAACTTATCCTTAGCTCTCCAAAAGAAGTTCTGTTACAGCCTGTACATTTTACAGGGCAGTTGTAAAGATGCATTTTTTCTTTCTACTAAGATACTTCATGTATTTGACTACATCTTTATGTAACAGTTATAAATATTTTGAAAAGACATTGCAGTTGTTCACCCTGAAGTGTAATAATGTTTTGGAATACGGGGTGATTGTTTAGAATTGTAAAGAATGGTACCACTAGCCTCAGATTCGTGTTGGAAATCATGTAATCCACTGGAATTACAGTGACGTCTACACACACGACTCAGGGTAAGTGGTTATGCGTGACATCTCTGATTATGATTATGCACCATTAGAGCCTTAGAGCAGTTTCCCGCACATTTCTTTCCATCCTTTACAATCATCTTTGTCCCTCCTGCTCCACTGCCACATAATTGTTCCAATTTGCTAAAAAAAAAATACGAGCAAAGATTTGGCAATGTAATTATATAAACACAGACTGTATTGCTTTTGATTGTGCACAATTACCAAGTACTTCTGGGAAATAGCAAACCTATTTATTTTAACCTAAGTTATAGTGGCTTTAGGCTCTGAATGTGATATACAGCAACCAGATAGACCAAACCAATCAAGCATAAGGGATTATTTAGGATTCATTTCAAATGGCTTCTTTCCTAAAGGAATAATTACAGGATTTCTTGCAGTCACAATCTTCCCAGGTAACGGGGAACATTCAGCTTCCAACACAAAATCCATTTGCACACATGTTCAAGTTATGTGCCAGTGTATAGAGTGAAGCTGATTATTCTGATCAGGCTAAGCAGCAAATTTAGAAAAACCTTATTTATATTGACAACCATTTTATTGCAAAGTCAAACGTTACAGGCTGCAAGTAGCTGGTGCACCACGGGATAAACTTGATACCGGTCACATTCTGCACTCATTGCTGTCTTCTGTGCTATTCCCAGAGTCACACAAGCACCGCCTTTATCATGTTGATGCCCACTGTCATTAACACAGCACAACAGCTGGAACAAGGCAATGAGGTGCTTCTGAGCTGCCCAGTCTCCAAGGGGCTTGAAGCCCAGTGGCTGCGGGGCACTGCATTCCTAGGTGGGGTCACAGTGCGCCCGCTCCACTAAACAGACCGGAATCACGTGTATCACACACCCCTGGATGGTGCTGAGAGCTGTGGGCCATCGGTGGTACCTGCACAGCGCTGGATGGGCGCTCCCTGAGCCTCCACTGGCAACTAATCTCTAGCTGGCAATGAATGAACCTCCAGAACAACCTCAAGACAGGTACTGTTATAGAAAAGCAAATGGTCAGAGTGATTCAGTGTTTCCCAACATCACAGAGCTGGTAAGTGTAGGGAAGACAGGGTTCACACACAGAAGATTCGTATCTCAGTTCATAAATTTTAGTGATAGCTTCGTGCAGCGATGAGGTTGCATCACCTTATCCAGTTTGATCCACTAAACATTCAAATCATGCAACCAACTAATTCCCTTTCCTCTAAACTCCTGTACATTAAGCAACGTTGATTATAATCAGATTTCTCAGGAACGAATCACTGACCAGCCATCATGTGTATCTGTTCTGCTTGGAAAATGCAGTTTATCTTGCTAAATCAATACCTAGGCATTCTGATTTAGCACCTCTCTTTTGACTCTCGTTTGGGTGTTTCCACCTTAATCTATTCCGTAAGTCCTGATGGTACCATCTCTGAACCCGCCGAGTTTAGCTTCAGGATCCACAACTTTATCTCCTAAGTGAGGGTTTGCCTAAAGCAGTGCCTGAGAGATGATCTGATCCCTGTAGTTGGCCTCCCCAGGGAGGGTGTTCCAAATCACCACATTCCCATTTGATCCAAGATCAAGCTTTTGGAGCAAGGCTGTGTTCTGATGACAAATATCTGGTGTAATCTAGGAATGACCACGCCAAACATCAATTGTGAAAGGAAGCTTACAGCCAGCACAGTGACTCAGTTGGAGGGTGAGAGGAAGGTGCAGTTTTACTTCAGGGTTAACTAGGCAAACCTGGAAACTCTGAGCCAGTTAGACAATTTTCACATCTGAACACAGGGGACCTGAGGAAAGGGAAAGGAACATGCCACTATGTAGGATGAAAACGACATTAAACGGTGAGTCATTCCTGTAGCCTGAGTCTTTCACAATATTTTAAATATAAGAGTAGGTCACTGTACAATCCCCAAACATGCAAGGATCCAAGAAATGGTTCCTGCAACTTTAATTACACAGATCATTTTTGTTTATGGGACTGCTATTTTTTAACTTGACATATTTTGTATCCTCAGACTCAAGACTTAGGAACCTAGGGGCAATAGATCAGAATTTTCATTAAATACACATGACATCCTCTAAAGTTTAAATTGCTCATTCTAATTTACCATTATGGACATGAATTTCAGTTATAAATCCTAAAATAAATTTGCCCCTTTGTACATTTGTTCTAGAAGCAACAGGAATGATGTTCTCCATGGAAAATAAATTCAAGATCTTATTTGCATACTACATAAAGGAATGTTTAATTGAAAGACAATGTTATCACTTAAAGAGTTTATATGAGATGTTTCTTACAAGCAATTTTGTCTGATTAGGACAATGGAAAGTGACGAGGTCAGCTAAGATGTCCAGGCACAGCAGTTGGTGGGTAAGTGCAGGGAACCCTTCACTGATAGCGGCCCGCAGCTGGTGCCCGCACAGAGCCATTTCTGCTGAGTAACAATGAAGTATTATATAGCATATAATTATAGTATATATAGTATTATATAGTACACATATATTAGTAGTAATGTAGTATTATTCTTTGTACATTATCCAATTTACATTGAGAGCTATAAATGACTTTAAAATGAGAAAACAAAAATAACACAAATATTTTGAAAGAAAGATACCAGAAGAGAAATCTCTTAATTCCCATTTAAATATCCTCTTCTGCTTGCTGACAGTTTTCAGTGATTATGCAATATACTTACTTTCCTACATCAGTTGGTTTTTTCATGAAACAGTTTAGCCTACTTTCTTTGTTCTCTTTGTAAACTTTAAAGAGAAAATGTAGTTTTTGCTAGCTTAATAGCTAATTGTAGCAACAGGAAAGGGAAAATAAGAATATCCAACTAAATTGCAAATAAGTAATGGAGGATATGAGCTTTAAGTATAATTTCACACCCCACTGCCACTGTTTTTAATAATGCTTTGATTGACAATTCTTTTTGCTAGTGTTAGTTTGATATTTTGATGTTTATTAGGTATCTATTTTACAGAAGGTGGCTTTGGATTATGTTTATATTTTTCATTAGTAAGTAATCACCTAACCACAGTCCTATCTTTGCTCTATCTTCAAAATTATTTACATTGCTTTGTTGTCATTAGAATGACTCAAATACAGTCTACCATGTTCCCTACTATTGTTTTATGCATCCTCTCTGGATAAGGAGACTAAAGAGAACACCCCTCTTCCTGCTGCATACCCCTGTTTACATTCATTACTAGAGGGAGGCTTCACTTGATATGGGAGGGTAACTGAAGGTTAACCCTGAAGTGAAACTGGACCTTTTGAGAAATAACAAAGAAAATGACCTGCTAAGCAGTCACTTTTAGAAAAAAAAAAAAAGGATGCCTGTGTTGGTAGTTCCCATGCTATAAGTAAACAAAAGTCATTTTTGCTAATTTTAGCAGAAT
Source organism: Solenodon paradoxus (assembly GCA_004363575.1). Taxonomy (NCBI): domain Eukaryota; kingdom Metazoa; phylum Chordata; class Mammalia; order Eulipotyphla; family Solenodontidae; genus Solenodon; species Solenodon paradoxus. The sequence goes on from RJWH01000200.1 coordinate 25,808, forward strand.
AAATTGCCTGACTCCATAAAACCAACATCATGACTTCTTTTCCCAATGACTAGAGGAAAATGTAAGATGACTACTTGTTTCTACAGAAAATCACCCAATTTCCATTTGAACTGGGACTTATTACAAACAATGATAGTTAATGTGGGTTTTGAGGATTATTCAAAACCTCAAATTTCCCCAACTTTTGGAGCTGTAATACAATTCTTGATTTATTGAATTCTATGGCAAGACAGTAGAGGTTTCTATTATATGTAGCCTGGATGTACCACCAAATTTATAACCTTAGATACATACTTTTATCTCTGACAACTCTTTGTGGCAAGTATGTAAAATCCTTTATCAAGGATTGTTAGAAATACAGGAAGACTTCATAATATAAAAAATACATCAATGCCATTTAAATCGAACAAATGGACTCGTACTTTTCCACATATATTTTAACTGTTTTCTCCACAACTGTGTTTAATAAATACTGAATGAAACAAGCATTTTGTCCCACAGATGAAACTTGCCAAAACAATTGATTTCTTTCTTTATAACTCACCTACTTCTATATACTTTATATTTTCTTCTTTATTAAAGGTGATATAATCTTAGCTTCTATCACACTCACATTCACCAAATACTGAGAACAAGAAAGAGATGCAAAGATGAAGACAGGAAAGGTTAAGATATCACAAAGCAGATTTGAAACCAAATATAAAAATCTCACCAAAATTCATAATGCAGGTATGGGAGATTACGGAAAAATAAAGTCATACAAAGACAAGAAATCTGGCAACAGAACCAAACTAAGACACACACCTGGAAAAAATAAGAATGAGTAACAGGAACAAATAATTTATCCCAGGAAGATACGCTATGTTATTATGATTTGAACAGATCCAATAATGTTCATACTTTCAAATGGAGAAATTGCATCTTTGTGTGTGACCTCATGTTTCCACTGTTTCTACCCTATTCTCCTTAGGCAGTGCCTTTCCATGATGATCTAGCACTTTCTCAGAGAATGAGAAAGAGAGAAGATATGGCTAATGTGTTGTTGACCTAAATCTGACTCCAGCTGCAGCTCTGTTTTTCTTACCCTTTCCCTACACAGATCAGAGCCAGCAACATCACCGTCACCACTGGCCATGCGTTTTTTTCAGTGTCTTGCACAGTAAATTTAGTTGATGCCATAGGATTACTTGGTAACCACTGGAATGAGCAGAGAAGGAAGGAAGGAAGGAAACCCCACTGCTTTTCTTCAAGGTTGGTATATGATGCTTCTATCAATCTCTGCTCCCAAGTCCAACCAGACTTGTGATTTTCATTACAAAAACAGAATATATCAGAGATCAAGAGTCTTTTGATAGATTCAATTCAACCTCCTTGTTTTCCACAAAAGGAAGCAAGAGGAAGTTAAGTAACTTAGCTGAGCTCTCGTTTTTCATTTTCTATTTCAGTCTTTATGTCAATTTTAGATCTGTTGGCTCCTCTGATCGGACGTTCTACTTGAATGTGTGTAAACTGATGAGAAAGGTATTGGGAGGGAGAAAATTCCTCATCACTAAAGGTCTTTAAACATAATTTAATTGTTCAGCTACACAATATTGTTTTTTTAATTTTCTCTTTAACATATGAGGACACTGAGGAAGAGAGGTTAAAAAGTCACAAAGGCAGAAGCCACAGTGAAATGTGAATTCAGCCAATCTAATATGTGTGGTCTTCTAACTATACTGTTTTGCTAAGTAATTATCTTCTGTGCTATTAGGAAGTTAAGTCACTAAAGATACATCACTCTTTATCTCTTGATCCTTTGTTATTCATTCATCCACAAAAGTTTACTAAGCACCTAATATGTATAGCCATTGCTCTAAGTTCTGATGAATTAGTAATGAACAAAACAAAGCTGTTGGTCTAATATCATAAGGAGATGTCAGAGCTTACAGGTCTAGACAAGAAATGAGTTTTATTCTCTGTACAGCAGGAAACCAGTGGAGGGTTCTGAGCAGGAGTGACATATTGTGATTTACATTTTAAAAATGATGACTTTTTCTCAGAGGAATAATCAGTAGAGGGGCAAGTCTGGGAACAACGGGGCCTGTTGAGTGTCCTGCAGCAGTCCAGCTGTCAGCAGAAGGTGGCGTGCAATGGAATGGCATGGATTTCAGAAGGCAGTGGATTCATTCTATTTCGCTGGAGTGTATACATGATGTACATTGTGCACAAAAGAGATGGAGGAAGGTGGAGTCCTACCTTCCTGTTAAGGTTACTACCCCTTTCCAGTTAAGTGCTTAAAAGTGAAAATGTAACAGACACATGTGAGAAAATGGGAAGTACATTGTGCGGTACAATGAAAAGCTTGACTGCTCCCTCTCCCTGATTCTTAAGAGATTCTTAAACTCTTGGAAATTCCCAAGTGATAGAAGTGTCTCTGTTGTTCGTGAGCTCCTTGGCTCCCTGAGTTTATGCTAAGTGACTCAGGAGGCGCTGGGCACCAGGAAGACTAGCCATGCGATGAGACAGCTGGAGCTCTGAGTCAGTGCAGTCTCTAGAGAGGTGAAAGGGGCTGGAGAGTGAGTTCTATCATGTGTCTAATACTTGCATCAATCACACCTATGCAATGAAACTCCACTACAGCTCAGTGGAACCTTCTGGTTGGCAAACACATTGTGATCTGGGAAGATGATGCATCCTGCTCCCACAGAGAGGGCAGAGAGGAACTACTTGAAACCAACTCAGATCTCGGCCCATGAGGTTCTTCATTTGGTGGTTCCCATCTATATGCTTTGTTATAAACTACAATCATAAGTATAGTGCTTCTCTGGATGTCAAGTGTCATTCTGGTGAGTAATGAAAGCTGAAGGGGGTCATAGGAAACCCTCACTTTGTAGCTGGTTGGTCAGAACTGCAGGTGGCCCGGGGACAAAGTTCAAATTTCAGCTGGCATCTGAAGTAAGGCAGTGTTGTTAGGGACCCGTACCCTCTAACTCGAGCTAGCCATGGGAAAGAGCAGTTCCACTGGTGAGAGGGTAGCATCATGAATCATTGTCATAGCAAAGGACACAATGGGCCTGGGGAGAATGACTGTCCTTGCCAGGCCCTAAGGGGTGGAGCGCTTCAATTCTACCACATTTCTGTCCTAAACAGCAAATGCATGTGGATATCATGTGTTAAAGTTGATCTACCAAGCCAGAATCTCTTAAGACTTTTTTAATGTTATTTCTTCCAGCATTGTCTTCACTCAAATATCAATAGCTCCACTAACGGTTTTAAATAAATTGATCTCCGTTATTACTAGTTGGCAAGTATGAGTCTTATACATGGTTTCCAAAACCTTAGCTTCAATACCGGTCTCCTCAGTCCTGAATCCCGGTTTTGTTATCCAGGAACCGTGGAATCAGTGCTCTCCACAAGGCCCGTTGTCACCACAGATGGAATGGGCTGGAAAACCAAAGCCACTGCTTCCAGGAATGCTTGCAGAGAGGGGAAACTATTGCTATTTCAGTCAATGAAAGTATTCTTTTAGCCACCCAAACTTGAAACCTTAGTGTCTTTTCCTTTCTCCTAAATTCACTGTCAGAAACTTTCTTATTTACCTTTCACATAGAATCAGTGAGCAAAAATTAGTTCTGAGATCAGCTACTGTATTGATTTATTCAATAGTTATTTGTTGAGACCCTTTTTATCTTAAAACTAAGTACTAGGGAAGCAGTGACCTGGACAGTCAAGAGTCAGTTTGCAGGGAAATAAAGACAACAAGAAATAGTTAAAGTAACAGGCAAATGATTTCATACAGCGGTAAGGGCTTGGGTAAAATATGACAAGGAGCTCTTACAGAAGACCTAGAATTTTCTTGGGTTGGTCAGGAAAAGAGGGTTTTTAATTTCTGAAGACAAGCATCCCAGGTGAATAGAAGAGCAGGACACAGAGCTGTCAGAACTGGAAGCCTCAGAAAGAAAGCTGGGGGTTGGGGCTCAGGGAGTGAGGTATGTTCGTGTGTGTGTGTGTGTGTGTGTGTGTGTGTCTGTACACGTGTGCTCATGTATATGCATGCTGCTGCCAGGGTCACAGGTGGTAGACTGAGGACAACAGCCCATTCTCATTTGTGGTCAGATCTTTCTGCCACAACCATCCCTTCTTTCTTATCCTGCTTCCCTAAACACATGTTCCATTAGCGATAGTCATCTTCCTCCAGCCTCTTGCCCCTTTATTACACCCCACTATGGACAATACGACACTTGCTAAAAGTCTCATTAAAAAACCATGTAATTCCTCTACTAAAAAATAGTCAGTGTCTCTCCTTTGCTCTTGATCAAGCAGAAACTTACCCTGAGCTGTCGATTACTACCATTCAGCTTCAGGTGGGCAGGTCCACCTTTTCTGATTCAATTATTCAAATCTGTTTCTTTCCTTTATATAGTGTCCTCTCCCCAATCTGCAAACTAGCTCTCTCTCTGTAGTTCATCAAACACGAAGGGTGTCAGCCACCCTTTATGGCCATATATGATGCTCTCCCAATTGGGCTCCAGATTCATTTGTTTGTGCTTTTATTTGTGCTCCCCTACAGTGTTTACTCAGGCTGCAGGTGTGATAGCACGAGATAAAAGTTGTTGAATAAACATTAATTTCTTGAACTGAAATGCTCTGCTGATCTTCAAAAACTAATATATGCTTTAATGTTTAATTACCAGAAAGGAAGGGGCAAGGGTTTGGACAAAATGGGTAAAAGGGTCGATTACATGGTGAAGAAGAGAACTGAAGTATTGGTGCTACACTTAGTGTTTTATTCAGATGATGTACATCTTAAACCTATTATGTTACGACACAATGTTCCGTCAATAAAATTTTTGAAAATTAATATAATATTACGATGGGTTACATACAATATAAATATTACTTTGTATAATTTTCTTAAAATTCATTTTACAGATGAAGAAACTGAGGCACAGGAAGGTTAAATGACCTGCCCGAGACTCCCAAAGTCCCCCATCTGTGTCTAAAGCACAATGACACATTATGTCTCTCTCAGATACATGCCCTTCCAGCAACCCGCTTTCAACACACCACACTCATTTCATTCGTGGCTACATGGGCCCCGGTGAAGAAGTAATGCCTCAAATAAGAATAAACCGAAGCACTGCCAATCAAGTGAGTTCTAGTATGTATCTGTTGGCACTTAAGCCTTTGTTTGCTAAAATGATTATTTTCAAACTGAATTGAGTGCTTCCAAGTGGCACCAGGCCCTTGGCTGGGGAGACAGGAATTTTTGGAGACCCTGTTACCCAGGTGTGGCTTGAGACAGTGGAAATTTCCCAGCCCCATTTTGACTGCAGTGTCAAGGTCTCTCAGAAGGTTTGGGTCAGATCTTAAAGGATAATTCTTGATCTAGTTTCTAGTCAGTGTTGCCCTACTGAGAAGGCCAGAGCGTGGAGAGATAATCATGTGAACAGCAGGCCATTAGGATACAACAGCCAGATTCTGGAGGCAGGCTGAGGGTGTCACAGGGGGCATGTGTCAGTTCATACATGACACCCCAGCAAATAAAATGCAATCAGTCAAATTTTGACCATTCCAAAACTCCCGCCACCAATGTTTCCAGTTTGCAATATAAAATAAACATCAACATCTTTAAATCTGATGTAAATAAATATTTCAAATATTAGTTACATGAATTTTAGAACTAGCACTTTGGAAACCACTTAGGTTCTCAGCATGAACGAGGAATTGGTATGCTTGGAGGCCAAGTGTTTTCTCAAAGTCACAGGCAGAACCAGCACACAGGGTCTCTGACAGCACCACTAGGCACCCAGATAAAAATGCTGAGTCATCAATGATCTCTCTCTCTCTCTCTCTCTCTCTCTCTCTCTCTCTCTCTCTCTCTCTCTCTCTCTCTCTCTCTCCTTTGTCAAGTCGCAGGTGCCTCTGTATATAAGCCACCTCTGAACCTGCTTTTTTTGAATTTCAGATTCTGGTGAACTGGTGTTTTTTCAAGTCAGTTGTGATTGAAATGCTAATCAATAACCTCACAGAATAGCAGCCACTTTGAAACCTTGTTTAAGAATTAAGAATGACAGAACACCAGTGCAAGAGGAAACTTAGAGCCAGAATATTCTTTCTAAAGCAAAACGTGTTTTTTCATACTGGGACTTTTTCAAATGTTGGAGAGAATGAAAATGAAAATCACTTGACTGGAAAATGCTGCAGTCCTTCATTTGAAGAGGTCTGAAATGTACTCTCTGGAAAATGAAAGACTTTTTTTGTGTTCCCAACATACAGCCAAGAAAAGGCAAAGCTTGCCCCCACAAAAAGTGTTCTTAACCACATGGTGGCAGCTCCTACCTCTCCCTTTAATGGCAGCCCTGCCCTGCATACCCTCTGGACACCCTGACAGTAATCCCCCATGCCTCTTTGTGGGGTAAGATCTGTCTACAATCACTTGCAAAACTCAAATGGATTCAATGTCTCCAGCAATTCATTTAAGTGAGCTCCTGATTTTTGGTTTAACAAAGAAAAAAGTGACAAGTGAACCTGAGTTAGGGCCACCTTTCTTGGGTAACACTGTGTAACAGCTGTGGTGACTTTCCTCTAAACAGGACACTCAGTGGCAGCCCATGCCTGTCTTACTCTGCTTTGTCACCTTTCCAGGGGCTAGCGCAGTGCTGAGGACATCGTAGGGGCACGTACTTACTGGACAGATGAAAAGTGATCACTGTCTAACCTCTGAAAGGAACACTCTGCAGAATCAGTGAAGTATTTGAACATTAAGAGGTTTAAGAAGGCTCTGAGTCTGAAAAGTAGAGTTTCAATGTAACCATGTTATTTTAAAGAGTCAAATATTTTAAACAGAAGTGGATGATGAAGGACACTCTTAGCAATAACCTTGAGCCAGACTCAGTGGTGGGCACTAGAACATAAGTGATTGTGTCAACCTGGTCAGGATCCTAGCAAAGAAGAGAAATGCATCCATTTACAGATGAGGAAGCTGGCCCAGAAAGTGGGGTATCTTACTTCTGATTGTCACCAAACACCTTGATCTCTAGGTCCTCATAACGGCAACTGAGTCCACGACCATGACAATAAGTAACTAATTTCTGAAATACAGGTGCTGAATCACTTTTGAGAAATTCAGCAATTATTCTTCAGGACTCTCCTCAGATTAAACTAGTTTGACTGCTAACCCTTTAACATAAGAATAGTGTTCAGCATCTTAACTACCACCTTAACTAATTACTCACGACAGGACAGGGCTGCTCTAGTCTATTCAAAGTCATCAGATGATGTCGTTGAACTTTACAGCATACAATTCTCATTCCCACCACTTACATTTCCACGGTGTCTGTTACCTCTGGAATAATGCCAGAATTTCTGGGTAAAGTGCATCAGACCTAACAATGTGGATATTATTATTCCAGAAAGGCAACTGAGGACCAAACAAGATCTTACGTAATGACTAGAAATGGGAAACAAGAGTCGTCTTCGGCATCGCAGGAAGAAATCCCCTTTTCACTAAGGTCATGAGAATTGAAGCTAAGAATAAGCCTTTATACATTTAAAACAAATGACTCAGGATGGGTCACCATTTCAGAGAGGTTTCTATATAATGAACAAAATCCAAACCATTTTATTCTAAACATTTGGTTTTGAGGTATTATTCCAGACTACAACTTGTTAGTCAATAATAGGTGACAAGCTACCACTGACCAAAACTTTTTTAGGTTCATCGACTGATGAAAAGTTAAAATGCTCTTTCAGAGCATTCTATGAAAGTTTTCTCTTTCACATTTAGATAGTAGACTCCTGAGAGGATTATGATTAGTTACTATGTATTATCATTATTAAGTAATGGCTGTAGCTCTGTGTCCTTCAGTCTAAGGACATCATACTTTCTCTGATTTACTCACTTGATATAGTCTCTCTGGGAACAGTCTCATCCAAATCTGTAATTTCAACTGTCAAGTGTACTCCAGTGACTTATAATGTTTATGATCATTTAATAAACCTTTATCGAGAGTCTTCTATCTACCAGGGACTGTTCTCTGCCCCTGGGATACCTTGGTGAATGAGATACTGAAATCTTATTAGTGGATTGTCTATTTTAGACTTCTCATCAGAATGTCAGACTCACGTACTCAGTTTCATACAGCTCATATGAACTTGAACACTGTTAGTCAAAAAGAGATGCTCACATCTCCTCCGCCAAGTCCTGCGGGACTCCCAGGATCTATGTGGAGCCCCACTGCTCACCTACCCCAAGTCGAGTTTCATCTCATTCTTCACTCAAGAGAAGGTGTAGCTAATGGTACAATCACAGATGGCAAGCCCAGAAAAATCTGTGTTGGGTCCCGGTCCTAGCACTTAGTCACTGAACACAGAGATAAGTAATGACCTTTTCTGAGTCTCAATTTAATAAAATAAGTATAATTGGATAATTTGCAAATCTGCTAGCAGGTCCCATACATTTAATTTGTTTCTACACTTTATCACTGTTCCCCTTTTGCCTTAAGATATACACTTTTTCTGGAATATATTTCCCACCAACCCTCCTGTCAAAATGCTTTTTAAAGTCCAGCCTTCTTCATAATCTCTGTGCAACTGGCTTGAGTGCCTTCAGGCAGAAAGAGGCGTCCTGTCACCTGAGCTCTCTGTCTTATTCACTTTGTTCAACAAATCTATGCTGAGAGCCTACTAGGAGCTAGGCAGAATATAAATTCTGGAAATAATGCAGTGAACAAAACAGACATGCAGATGCCCTAGTGAGAGTGGAAAGAAACATCAGTAAGTCTAAAAAGCACATCAGGTCAGATAAATGTTCGTGTTCTAAAGGAAGATGGTAGAAAGTAACTGGAGTGGGGGTTTGGGGATGGAAAGAGCTGGGGGATAACTTGAGACAAAAGATGCCCATGTGCTAAGGCTCCAAGCACTTTCAAAAAGACAGCAGCAATGTGGCTGAGCTGCAGCTGGCTAAGGAAGATGCAATCAACAGAGACAGGTGATGCTGGTGCAGGATGGTGTGTGGAGGGAGGGGCATGGGCAGAGTCAGAATTTCTTCTAAGCACCCCTGAAGAGGCTTGAGCAGATATGCAATGGTATTTGTTTTAAGATGGTTCTAGCTGCTGTGTGTTTGATGTCTATTTTATATCTCCCCAGAGTTCTGATTTGCACTATAGTGTCTGGTGAACATAGCTGTGCCCCAGTAAATGCTTGTTAAATTACCATGAAACACCCTTGCCTGGGATTGCACCTTTAATCCTTGTAAGAAGTGTGTGTGGCCAGTTGCTCTGAAGGAGGACATTTTCCTACTTGAATCCTCCTGGGCCTTCACCTTCCTGTCATTGTGAGGCTGCAACGGCCATACTGCCCCTCCCAGGTCCATTCCTGCCCTGGTGGGGTGTGTGAGCCCCTCTTCTGCACAGCATGGGCAGGTGCTGGGTCCTCAAGGAGCCCCTGCCTCTAGCCTGATGTGCTCTTTGGTTTTAGGCAGTCACAGGCATTTATGCCCATGTGCATGTGCCTGGAAGGCTGTAGATATAAAATTCCTCCTGCTAACTACGGCTGTGGGCAGGTTACCAGTGCTCTCCGTGCCTCAGTTTACGCATGTAGAGGATGGGGAGAGCAGTAACAGCACTTCCCAGGTGTGCTCCAGGTGAGGCCACACACACCAGAGACTTCATACAGCACCTGGCACACAGTCAGCCCTGACCAAAGGTCAGTTAGATTAACAGTATATTATCAGTGTGCATGATTTAACTTACTTCTCAGGGCTAGTCTGCAGAGAAGGGTTGTTATCTCCAGGTCGAAAGTGTTGCTGGCATGCACAGAGATGGTTATACTAGTTGCCAGAAATACTGCGGTACTTGCTAATTTCAAATAGTCACCTTCCCAAGCCCTCCAAATCTCCTCTCACTATGACCTTGCAGTCTTCTCTGCTCTTCTCTGCCCTTCTCTGCACATCCCTGCCCATCCCACTCCAGGAACTAAAGGGTCAGTGCCCGGCCCAGCAGGAGGCCCCAAGGCTCCGGCATCTCAGCAGACACCATTCAGACCAACTGCTTGTGCTTTTCAGTCACTGGATGCACTGGAGTGGGGTAAGTCAAGTCACAAGTCTTGTCAATGAAAATGCTCCAAAGTTCACCTTTACAACCTACTGATCAGGTTTATTCCTCCGCATGGAACTTCTCCTTTGATGTTAATTAGAAAGTGAACAAATGCATGAGGACTAGCACTGGACACTCATCTACCAAAGTCCCGTTGATCTGATGTGCCCAAAACCTTCTCCCTCACTTCCAGGAGCACTGTGAACTTGCGAGATGAAGACTCAGATAGGTACTTATCATGTTCTCTCTCCTCCCAGCCTAAGAAGAGGATGAGGAAGACATTAAACTGTATGTAGAAACGTGGACCTTACATAGAAATATCAAATAGGAAGTCAGAAAAATGCAATGGGTAGAGTCCACAAAGGCATTGAAACCCAGAGCAGAGAACTGAACAAGATCCCTTCTAAATTAAAGACACATGTCTGAATGCACAACATGGAATGAGTGTGGAGGTGATGTCTCCCTGCAGGTACACGTTCACTGCTTAAACTGTGTTACCAGAGCCAAGAAGACCTGCTGGGTTTGCCTTGAAATGTAAATATTTAAACAAGTGTCATAAGGTTCTAAAGTCTTTAAAATAGGTCTTAAAGATTGAGCAGTAACATCATTGTCTCAATTAGATTCAATTACACAATTAGCATAAAGGAGAAATAGTGAATCAGAACATGTAATTCCATAATTATGACACACAACAATAATGCAGAAATTAAGTTGGAAAAGGGTACAATTTCAGGAGCAGTACATGTAAATCTTAAGATGGTGTGACATCTTTCAGTTCAAACATCTCTTCCCTACAACAGTTACGGCTCAAAAATAGGATTTAACGCAGCAAGATTGATTTTCAGTTCTAGACACAGAAAATAACATCAGAAAAGCTGTCAGTCCTTTTCTCTCCTTAAACAGTTAAAGCCATGAGGGACTAAAGTGAGGAATGGGTCTCCTCTCCAACCACAGTCCTGTGTGGGTGAGCAATCCAGGTCCACATGAACATGGGGAGAGAGGCAGCTGGTCACTGAACACGTAGGGCCGCTGCTTGGACAGGTACCTCTGGCTTCCATCCTGCTGTTTGTCAAATTAAGTAACAAATATCCTCAGAGGCTCAATATGTATCCCAGCAAACAACATTCAAGATCTGAAAATTTCCCCCAAATGCAGAGGGAAATATCAGCAGCCAGGGCACTTTTCTAATGACCTCCATTTTGTTTGTTCTTCCTCAGCCATCATCCATTGCGGGGTGGGGGGAGTAATGGGGCTTCTCAATATCAGTATGGCTGCTGTTACACCCTTTCTTCTATTTTACTGGATTCTCTCTCATTATTTTTACCTTCTTGAAATTTGGTCCTCCCTTTTCTCGTCTCACTTTCTGTCTTTATAATGGCTCAAAGTATCAATTATCTTATAAAAAAATCAGGATTTGCTAGCCAGAGGCAATATATTCCCCAAATACACTGCTCTATGCACATCTCCCCTAACAATAGCTCAGAATGAGATATTTGTGTTAATCTAGATCCTCAATGAGTAGATATTTAAACAGCTTGCTCTAAGGGATTGAAGGCAAAGGTAAGAAAATTTTAGGTTTCTGTTACTATTTCAGTCTTGAACCTCTAACTGGATAGATAGAGAAATGTATTTCCTAAGAAGCAATCTATTAATTTATTTACAATGCAATTTTTAACACATGTTGGCATATTATTGATACAGAAATAAAGAATAAAATGGAGGCAATGGAAGTGATAAAATGCAAAGAGGGGAGAAACATCTCCCAAACTTGTTATTTCTTTGTTTTTCCCATTTCACCAAAAGGTAGGCAGTACTTGTGAAGGGCCCCAGGGTACAACATCAGATTTGCATGAACAGTGCAGCAAAATCAAGTTTTGTGAGTAGGTATGAGGAACTTCCTCACTTTCTTTTGCATAAGTGCTTGAGGATAAAGGTGACATCATTAGGAAGAACTGAAAACCTCTTCAAAGCCTTATTGATAAACACCTAAAACAACTTGGCAAATGAACCTATTTTTAAGGACAAAACAAAACACGGGAGGAAGATGTCTGCAAGATTTCCTACAAACTGCTAAGAGTAGTTTCTTCTGGGCAGGAGAGACAAAAAAGATAGCCATAAAGCCCTAGGACCCAGGATGAAAAATCAAAATAAACAGCTAAATAAAGATGCTTTTTCCTCCTCTTCCCTTAAAAAAAAAGCTCTTAACTTGAGCTCTAGAGGTGATCTAAAGTCTCTCTCTGGGCGGGGCGGGGATCAGGATTTGAAGGCCTGGGAGTCTCAGATTTTCTAAACTGGGTTCTTCAGCTATAGATTTTTAGAGTGCCCCCAGCCAAAAAAAAAAAGGTTCTTTCAGTAAATGAGCACTCATCCCACTCAATGACTTTTTTCCATTGCGCCTTAGCTTCATTTCACACTTTCATAATATTTAGGAGTAAGCTTGTGAGCCCCTGTCCCCGTCGTGGTGTGAAGACTTAAAAATTGAAGCACAAGGGCCTGACAAGAAGGTGGTTCTAATGTTAAGGATAAAGATGGGTCAAAGCTTTCACAGCTGTCTTCTCTTAGAGTAAAGGTCACTTGGTGACTTCCTTATTGCAAAATCCAAAGGTTTGTCTGATCTCTTTTTTTGCAGCCTTTTCGCAGTAACTGATGCTGCAGAACTCTGAAATCGAAATGCTCCTCTCTGAGCTCTGACACTATACACCTGGCTCTCTGTCTGCTCTTTTTCTGTCTTTCTTTCTACTTACTATCCTATTTTCCTCTTTCTCTTGACTGGGACATTCCAGAGTTTGTCTGGCTTTCTCTTGTCCTCTCTTTATATTTTCTCCCACCTCTCTAATCTGATGGCTTCCATTGTCATTCGGTGCAGTCACAGTGGAAACTGTCAGTTACTGACTACACTGGTTCGGACACTTTCACAAGTCATCTCACTGACCTCACACAATCATATGACATCATCTGCTGACCTCACACAATCATATGACATCACCTGCCTGACCTCACACCATCCTATGACAGAAGCAGCATCTTCCTTACTTTGGATGAGGAAGTAGAGGCTCAGGTAGGTTCAAAGACTCCGCCAAGATATCTAAGACCATACAGCACAGATGTGACAGAGACAGGGTTCAGCCTAGAACTTTCGGACTCTGAAGTTCCTGCTGTTGTCACTAACCCATGACTTAGCTTCTGGTCTCTCTTCAAAATGATCAGGTATTTTCCTCTGACCAGCTTCTCCTCTCATCAAGGAGACTTCTAAAACCATACGCCACTTTCTCCAAGAGGCCAGGCTCACAGAGTAGGGTGTCATGAGCTCACCTTGCTGCCCACACCATCCCAAGTCCTCTGCCACTAACCCTATCAACTGCCAAATACCAGCACTGACTTCCTCTTCCCTCTCCAAACCAGCCTGCCTGACGGCTGTGCTAGGCCAACTATTCCCATAGTTGAAACTTCAGGGGCTTCCCACTGCTGCTGAAAGAATGCTGAAATGCCTACATTTATTACTCAAAAGTCCCATCTACTTTTCCTGTAGTCTTAAGAGTTTCCTACAAGTAGATGACGTGCCAGTGGAACTGGGCAACCAACTAGCCCCAGAGCATCTGACTGTCCTATAATGATGCCTTTGTTCCAGCAGCTGCCTCCTCCTGAACGCACTCCTATCCAGCACACTCCTCAACCGCACAACTCCCACCCTGCCTGATGTGTCACCTAGCATGTGCTCCTGCACGTGTGTGTGTGCTCACATGCTGACAGGCAGGCACATGTGCACGCACACGTGTGCACGCACACGCCTATGCACAAGCATGCACACACCGACTCTCCTGACCCACCTCCCAGCTAGCTGGATGTCACTCTACAGCAGATTTAGGGTATCCCAGAGTTTCACTTACTCCACTCTTGGGGGTGCTCAGTGTATTCTACTTTAGCTTGTTTCTCACCTCTCTCTTACTAAGCTCTATTTCATGGCACAGGTTATGAATACACCTTTGCTGATTCCTCCAAATCTTATAGCCCAAGGTGCCAATATGTACATATAATTACATTTACCCTGATTTTGAAAAGATACAGCAATATGAGGTCACATTTAAAATGCAATGCTTTACAGGTTTTTCTCTCAAAAAGCAGAAAAATGTTTCACATAAATGGTCTCTGAGCATCTTGAGATCCAGAGTGCACAAGTGATCACTACAAATGCATGTCCTCAAAGTGATTGCCTGTCTCCCTAATTTAGAAGAAAAAGAGGCCAGAAAAGGAAACTTGGAGAAAAAGAAACAACTTTGGTTTCTGTCCACTGTTATATAAAGAATGTAGAGAAAACAATTTACATTAAGATGGAAGTCAATAATAAACAAAAGCAGCATGAAAAATACTGAACCAAAAACATTTAATTTACATGCAGCTCTCCTGTGGCACATAAATACTGTCAGGGAAGGCAAAATCAATTTGTACTTATTAGCATGCTGCCCCCCAAAATGCTCTTTGGTTGTTCCTTATAGGTAGTTTGTCATCCCAAGAGGATGACAAGCTCCAATGGGAAGGACTGGGGGCACTGGGTTCCGTGGGTACTGAATTTGGTGCTTCCTCGCTGTAATCTTTGTGACCATCCAGCAGGAAGGGCCTGTGAATCTGCTAAGACTTTATTCTCAAAGAGTAACACAAGTTTATAAGATAATTTTTGAGGGAAAAAAATCCAATACACAGCCACATTTAGTTTAAGAACAAGAATTTCTATCAGATGCTCACCCCTAAGTGTGTTTCATGACACACTAAAGGTGTAACTCTGACTTCCCTTCGCATCAGTTATTTTTAATCTTCTATGAAAACAGGAGAAACTCTGATGATGCACAATCGCACCCTCAGAGCAGTGCTGCTCATCTTAATAAGAACTTACACAGCAGCCGAATGTGGCGGGAGCAGTGCGAATCTGTCACCATCTCTAGTGGACAGTCCAGCCAGAGAACAGTGGACAGGAGGCCAGCACTCGTCTTCTGACATAGAATATTACTGAACATTCCACTCCAACACAACTTCCTTTCTTAAACTCTTGAATTCTAAACTTCAAGGCATTTCTCAAAGTGTGACACTACTATGCAGATTTTGGAACCGACACATCAGCAATGACAGGAAACATAAGGTCAAAGGGTGACAGACATGACCAAGGCGGTGCTGCTCACAGCATGGAGAATTTCGGTGACTATCGGTGCAATTGGGCTTAGATATGACTGTGTAACCAAGAAATCCCCTGGGAGCCAGTGATTTAGGGGTTCTTTGAGGACTGACCATCCTACTGAAAGGCTAACAAAATGATTATCAACAATAAGTTGGGAGAAAGGTAGGACAGAGAAGGTGAAAGTGCACAGGTGCAGTGCAGTTGGGTGAAAACTCTCTGGTCACTCACCACAATCATTTGAGCCACGTAGCTCTCAGGTCCAGTGTACTCAGTTGGGTCTTTGACCTTCACCAGAACCAGGAAGTATAAGTAATGCCACATGTTGTGTTCTGACTTGATGTGCTCCTCAAAGGACACTGTTTTGTTATCAAACTTGTCCCGCTCGAGTCCTGTGAAATCCAGGAAACATGACATATGCATTGTGTCATTTAATTAGTCCTTCTTAGCATGAAATAAAATATAATATTTTTTGGGAAAAGTGCTTTCTGTAAGAATGTCCCAATTGCAAATGTTAAGGGCACACCCTGGTGGCTTAGCTGTTAAGTCCACCACCTTCAGCTGACACAGTCTACACGCATCACAAGGACTGGATTTTGTTTCAGGGCCGGCGAACAACCAGATAAACAACTGAATAAAATGAATGAAGTGCTTCTTCCTCCTCTTTCTTCCTGCCTATCTGCGTTCCTATCTTCATTCCTGCCTGAACCTTTCCTTAAAAAAAAAAGTGCCATGATTTAAAACAACATGGTATACAAGAACTGCAGAAAAAAGGACAGAGTTTATTGATTCCTTCCTAACATTTTTCACATGGATCCTTGGAAACGCAGTCCTACTAGAGACAAAATTTGTAGGTAATTTAAAATCTAGCCATAGTAAAACTGGACCACATATCTAAGGGGAAAAGTCAAAACGATTGTGCAAGAAAAGGCACACGTGCTAATTAAGATAGGAAAGGTCATTTTTACAGAGAAGCTTGGGTCCAAAGAGGAACGGCAACTGAGAAAATCTTCCTTTCAAAACCACTTTAATCACTGAGAGACCAGCCAATGTGGACAGTAATCTGCACTCTGACTGTCGGCCCTTCAGACCCTGTGTTCCAGGCATTCTGGGAGGAGGTGGTCTGCTCTATCCAGTGCACATTTTCAGTCCCTGGAAAGATACTGAGAGAATTCTGAGGAGTAAGATTCCTTTCTCTCAAAGGTTGAAGAGTGGATGAAAGGGAATGAATGGGATGAAGAAAAACATCTATGGAAAATTAAACTAGATTGCCAAGTAAAATGGGATCTTGGGATTCAGTCTGGTTTTGCAGTTCAGATAATGGAGTAGAAACCAGGAAATTAAATTCATATCCCAGTGACTCTTTTCCTAAGCATATTTGAAAAAGAAGTCATTTGGCCATTCAGGGCTGTATCAGGGACTTAAAAGAAGACCCTTCAAATAATAAGGGGCAAAGGATTATGGTACAAAACCTGTCCCTAATGAAGGCGTGACCTTTTATATTAGATTATCGGATATTTTAAAATGGACACTACCATAAGATTTTGCTGGCTGACAGCTAGGCCTCATCTTATTCAACTTATCATCAGCTTAGCCTGCCCCAAATAAAATCCAATCCTCTTCCCAAAACTGCTCCTCCCATCTGCCTTTTCGTTTCATTCCACCATCACGGCAACTCCATTCTTCCAGTTGTTCAAGCCAAAAGTCTAGGAGTGATTCTTCCATCTGCCCTCTCTGTTGTACACCACACCCAATCCTAGTTGAAATGCTTTGACTCTCCCTTCGATATCTCTCCAGAATCTGACCAGTATTCCCACCTCCACTCCCACTACTCTGTGGTCTGAGCACCCTCATCTCTCATCTGCATCACCGTCTGAACCTCCCAGCTTCCCCAGTTCCACTTTTACTCTCCATGGCCTATTCTCAGATACTATGTCTCTCCTCTGTTCCACACCTGTAGTGTCCTACAAGTAGGGCTGCCAGACAGCATACAGGATGCTCAGACTCTGGTTTCAGGGTCTTTGGGCAAGATGTTTCCTCTGCCCACAACAATCTTCTCTCTGGTATTTCTTTGGCTAATGTATTCTCCTTCAAGTTTTAGCTCAAATGTCGCTGTCTCCTTATGTCTTAATTCGATTACTCCTATTTAATCCTACAACCTGTCCCTTTTCCCTTTTGTCAAGCTCTCAATCACTCAAATTTTTCCTATAGCACTTATCACCTCCTAGCAGTCATATCAAAGGCATTAAGTTAAAGTTGTTCAGTAAAACTGGACCACAGGTCTTAGATAAAGAGGAAAAAAATGGGTGTGCAAGAAAAGGTCTGCCTGCTAATCAGGTCAGCAGACATGAAGAAGGCCATTTTACCCATGAACATGGAGAAGAACTTATGTTCATTTTTCACTGCATATCCACAGGCTGATATATTTTTCTTTTATATCACTAATGGTCCCAGTAACTTAGAACAGAGTCTAGTACATAGTTGGCACTAAACAAAGCATTAACTGAATGAATTAAGGACAGTTCATTGATAAGATGCTATCCCACTAGGATGGCTATCATCAAAACCAGACAGCAACCAGAGCTGGTGGTGATGTGGACACTTGGAACCATCATACATGACTGGTAGGAATGTAGAACAGTGTAGCTACTTTGGAAAATACTCAGCAATTCCTTGTAAGGTTAAAAATCAAATTACGATATGACCCAGCATTTCCACTCTTTGGTGTACACATAAGAAAAATAAAAACATATGTCTACACAAAACCTGGTATATGAATACACAACAGTATTATTTCATAATATCTAAAAGACAGCAACAACCCAAAGGTTCGTCAACTGATGAAAGGCAAAATAAAATATAGTGCAATTGTACAGTGGAAACTTCTGCACTAAGAAGTGGTGACACATTGAAACATGCTATAATACGAACCCAGAAAATATACTCTGTGAAAGGAGTAAGTCACAGAAGACCACGTGTTATGAGAGTCCACTTATATGAAATGTCCAGAAGAGGCAAATCTAGAAAGGCAGAGAGCAGATCATGGCTCCTTAGGGCAAGAGGATGGGAGGGGAGGGGAGGGGTGGTGAGGCCTAAAGGATATGAGGTTTCCTTGGTGGGGGCGGGGCAATAAAACTGTCCTAAATTTGACTGTAATGATAGGTGAAAAACTCTGAATATACTAAAAATCACCCTTCAAATAGGAGACCTGTAAGGTATATCATTTATATCTCAATAGGGCTGTAACCAAGCGAAAAAAAGAGGAAACATTAAAACAGATTTTTTTCAGAATTCAATTCTGTTGCCAGTTACGTAAGGCTATAAAAAATGTTTTACTATTAATTAATCTGTCATATGGTAGAGAAAATTGGCAATTTGTGTTATATTCTGAAGTGGTATAAACTGCCAAGCAAGCACAGAGGAGGGAAAAAAGAATTCTGAGGACGCATATTTAAAAAGGTTTCAGAGAGGCAGAAATATTTAAATGTCTGGTCTTCAAACACAATTCTAGCAAGTAAAAAAGAATTGAATGATAATGAAAGGCACTTACTTTTTATTGAGCACCTATTTATGTGAACTACTATAAAGATGTCTAAATATGCTATTACAATGACAACAATCCAATCTGACCTTTTAGTGAGGAGACTGATTCAGAGAGATTCAATTAATTCTTCAAGTTAATTGCTTTAGTTAGTGGGAAAGCCAGTAAGCATTTAGATAAAAATCTTTATGGCTTCACTACCACGCTCCCTGGCCTGCTGAGCAGAGGAACTGGAATGGCACAGCTAGGGATGAAGGCAGCTGACCTGTCTGGGAGAGTGTCAGTTCCTCTAGTTTGGCTAAAAAGGAACGTTTGGAAATGAAGATGAAACAGGACATTGGGCACAAAACCACAAAAGGCTTTAAGGACAGAGCTGAGGAGTCTGCACTTATTTCTGAAGGCTCCTGAGTGGCAGCTAGCATTTTTACAGCTGAGCTTTAACTACGTTCCTGTGGCAGGATTTGGAGGAAGACTGGGAGAAGAGGCTGAGGTTGGGGTGAATGGAGGAGAACAGGGGTCTTTCGTTCTCACTGGTTCTTGCTCTCTAAGCTTCAACTCCATTCCTATGGTCTCCACTGTCATGAGAAAAGGATTTCTTAGCCTTTATCTCCTCAACTGACCTTTCTTCTCTACTTCAGTTTCTATTTCCAGCTGTCTGCTGAATTTATCCACCTGGATAGCTTGCGGGCATGTCAAACTCAACTCATTAAAAATGTGTTTCTTTAGCCCTCCTCCACCTCTGCTAATGAAGTCCCTGTCAACCAGGGAACTTGCAGTCCTCCTCAGATTCATAGGCTGACAATCCTCTCTGTGCATATGCCTTGGACTTACACTGCTCTCCAGACACACCAAGCTTCTTAAAAACTCTAGGCCTCCCTCTAATCTTGATCCCTTCCTACAGGCTTTCCTTCTTCAAGAACCAACTCCACGATGGTTGCCACTGTGACTCCCACAGACACAACCAGTTCATGACACCCCTCTGCTCACAACACTTAGCCATGAAAACCTGACCATTTCTATCTCAGTCTCTACCACACTACTGTCTGATTTATTTTTGTATTGAGAGCATCTGGCAGAGTATCTGGAAAACAGCAGGCATTCAACTAAAGTTGACAGATAATCAAAGAGCTGAGTAAGAGAGACTGGAGGGGAAGTTTGGAATAAAAATTTAAGAGGGTCTGATGTCCAATTAGATTTTCCAGAGTCAGAGATGACACTGACATTTTTGATTCAAATGACTGCGTTTATGGTAATATCACTAGAGCAAGAAGTAAAAAAGAGACAGAAGGTAGAGAAGCGGGATGAAGGATACTTTTGATTTGGGATATGTTGAGTTGAAGATGCCTATAGAACAACCAGTACTGAGATTTAGGAAGGAAACTGGGAATTCCAGAGACGCAAAGCTATAAACATACTAGCTTAAGCTAAATGACATAAAATATGCAATGAAATCCAAGGTACTGGATAAGATGACTAAGGGGGGGAAAAAGCACTGCGTGCTCGACACAAACTTTTTAGGAAAATTAAGGTTGTACATGCTATATTTCCCACACATATGACTAAGGAAGGGTAAACACCACCCATATCCTAGGTATGACCATTCCTCCTTTGTTTTATTTTTCTCCACAGCTCTTGCCATCATTTGCTACTCCATGTATGTGGGAAAATAAACCATGATGCCAGTATTTTTTGTCTATTTTTGCTCACTACAATATTGTAGCACATAGTAGATATTCAGTAAGCAACTGTTAAATAAAAATAAATGAATGAATATCTTTAATGCCTAAGTACAGGAAATAAGGTGCTAAAATGCTGAGAAGAGCACAGATGGCACCTCACTGACAAGACAGCCTTTATCTCCTATTATATCATCTAGAAAGAATTTGAATTCTAGGAACCTGACTATCCTAATGATAAAAATTTTGATGTAATTATCAAATCCTTTTATCATTTTGTTTTGTCACACCTGACATCTCCTTCTCACTGGATTTTCAGCCTCTAGCAATTTAAAATTAATAAAGTATATGGATACCAGAGCCAATTTGTTTGTTTACTGCTTCAGCTCTGTCATCTGCTAATCATCACCCTATCATGACTGCCTTCAGGATCACTAGTAATTGTTGTCTGAGTCATAACTCTCAAACATCTGGTCATTGCCTTCAAGGCTAGTCAAGTCCCATCTGTTCTCACTGCCTGTCACTGAATCTGCCTCCTCTGTTGCTACTATGGGTATCACTTAGAACTTTCCTAGAGTCAATTTCCTGGAGAATGGCGTGTCTCTCCCCTGTTATTTGGTTTGGACTTTCTCACTGTTCTTTGGATCAAACTTAATACCCAACTATTCCAAGAAACATTTCTAGATGAATCATAATTATCATATAGTTGACTAATACAATCCCAACATACCCCTACTGTTAAAATCACTTGTGTAATTTAGTTCTTATAATATATCTGGTATGTATTAGTTCATATATGTGGTAAGTGAAACCAGGAAAGGATGTATCTCTAGAATATATATTGTCAGGATGCTTCTCACATGCTTCTAATGAGTCTTTGAAGGCTGAGAAGAGTGGATTTTTATGCTACTGAAGTGAGAAGGATGAGCAGCTAAAAGTGACTCATCATTTTTCAATATTTAAAAAGTTCCTATTGTATTTGAATGGTCACATTAAATTTGCTATACTTAACAAAAGTATATTTGTTCTAATATAAAAACACTATTTAAATATGTGCTGAGGTTAAATTATATTATGTGGCCTCTCAAATATTTAAATAAAATGTGAAGCTTCTGGAAAACAGACCAAATTGATCTATCACCTCCTGCGTCTCCTGATCTATCACCTTGTATCCCTGCACACATGTGTCCGAGGCAATGCCCTGAGTAGGTCAGAGTGGAGGGTAACTTGGAATTAGTGTACCGAGGATTTTTGTCTATAGTCTTTATCAGTTTAGAATCAGCTTTCTTCATCTTCCTTTTATAGGTTAAAAGTCAAGTGAGTACAGAGACAATGTTAATTTGGAGTTGACTTATTGGACAGTTATTCACTAAGCAAATATTTATGAATGGTACCCAGTACATACTAAGGAAGCATAAAAACAGAAACAACATGGATCTGGATCTCTTAGAGAAGAGAAATTAACATTATTGAGTACTTATTCTCAGCTAAGCACTGATCATGGAATTTGGATACTTATGCTCTCATTTATGTTCATCAAAACTCTGAAACGTGACATTATATTCCCTACTTTCCAGAGGAGACAATAGTTCAGGGTAAAAGAAAACTTATTCAAAATCACATAAACAAGATGTAGAACCAGTACAGACCTATGTCTCTCTAATGATAAAGTTCATGTTCTTTCTACAGCATGGCAGCATATAGTATCCAAGAGGAGATAAGATACCCAAGGGCTACAGCACTATACAGCTATATGGGACATGAGAAATTCAGAAGTACACATTTGCTTCTGGTTAGTGATCAGAGAGGGCTTCATGAAATAATGGCATTAGATCTGAGCCTCAGAGAGGGCAGGAACTCAACAGTTTGGGAGCTGGGCATTTCCAATGGAAACACCATAACTGAGAACACATGGAGAGTCTCAAAGTTAAGGTTGAGTGATGCAGGAACCTGAGTTTCAAATGGCAGAAGAGTGGGTGAAACAGCAAGTGAAAAAAAAGCCCAATTGTAGGACACCTTATAAGACTGAAAAATTAGCATTTTAGAGTTAGAGACTGTCAACACCATTAATAGCCTTTTGAGTAAGAAAATGATGAATTCAAGTGGAAAAATTAGTCTGGCAGTACTGAGCAGCCCAATTTGGTGGTGTGAGCCAGGATGAGCCTGAAAAACCAAGGTGTGGCCATGGGAATAAGTAGAAGTGAGTGAGACAGTGAAAGCAGACTTGTTGCCACATGGCAACTAGTGCATCTGGAAGAGGGAAAGGAGAGGCTGAAAATAATGGAGAAGTCCCCAGGCAGAGAGCTGAAGGCTCAGGAGGGTGTCACTGACAGCAACATGGACTCTAGATACATTGCTGAGTTACAGGAAGGAGATGGGAAGGCATGGTTTTTAGAAATGGTAACTTCAGTTGCCAGGAAGTCATGCTTGTCTACATGTCAGTCAACAACTGGAACCAAAGCACAAAAGCTGGGAGGGAGGGTGGAGCTCTGGCTGCATATTTGGCAAGAATCTGCACAAAAGTGGTGTGAAAGAGGCGGGCAGAGAGGCGAGACTAGAGTTCATGGTAAAATCGGGAGCTATTAGCTAAGGAATAGGACCTCGTGATGAAACAGGGAGTGGGCATTCTGAGATAGAAGAAAAGATCAGTGAAGAATTAATGATAATGAGATTGGAGAAAAAAATTTAAATATGGGAAAAAAGTTATTGCTATGTTTTAAGGAATTTAAAGGATATAGGCTGTAACCAGTAACTATAAAAAGGCCAAGAGAATTTTGAAGGGAAGGACATGTTTTGTTGTTCATTTTTTTTGTTGATAGACTATGAGACAGGATCCTGTCAAAAAATGAGGCTCACGTCCTACTGATATCTTCTTCCAAAGAACCCTTTCCTCAGAAGTAGTGCCCTAATAGTCACTGTGATTAAGAAGAAAAGGGCTCAGAAGAATCAGTGTAAAACAGGACCACAAAACACCCAGAAAGATTTTCAAGGGCAGGATCTTTTTCCCACCATGGGACTCACACTTCGATACAAAGGCTCTCTTCCCCAATTCCCCAGATTATTGTTTGACAATTTCTTCGGCTCCATCTTAATCTTGCTTTCCTCCAATCTAATCTAGATATAGCAAGAGAAGACCCTTTTTTTCCAGCCTCAACATCCTTCCATCAAGACCCTCCCAGCATTGTAAAATTTGGTATCTCCGTGATCCTTGTGGAAAATACTGTCTAAAGTCACTGAAGTCTCCTCAATAAGAAATCCCACTGGCCTTCTCTGTTTGACATGCTTAGTCATCAGCTCCTTTGACTGCTTTCTCCCCTTCTATGTGATACACATTACTGGTTGTCCTTATGCCATCCCCACTTAAAAATGTGTGTGTGTATGTGTGTGCATGTGACCCTCTATTGCTTAACTCTTTACTACTGATGGTTTCCACTTGAATCCCACCTTCCCATTCAGAAGCTTTTCTCCATGTTCCAGTTTTTCCACCACAATCAGGCTAAGGGATTTTCCAACCACCACTGTCAGTGTGGACTCACTAAGTCCTGCATGTTGACCTCTATGTGGGGCATATCTCACTGGGTGTGTAGTATGCATCTTGATGTCAGTATTTCCAAAGCTAAACTCCTACCTATTTTTTTTCTTCTATTTTCAAATTTAAGTGTTAGTACCGCCATATACCCAGGCGCCCAAGCTATATTTCATATCCACTCCTAATCACTAACGTTTAAAAATTTTAGCTCCAAAGTATTTAACTGTCTTCTACCCTTAATACTGTTTCCCTGACTTTTCTGGATTGAGATTTCGGTCCCTTTCACTTGGACTATGGCCGTAACCTCCTGTCTAGTGCCTTCGCCTCCGGGACTGTCTCCTGGTGAACTAGCTTCCATGACTGCCGCAGTGTTCTAAACACACTATTAGACTCCACACCCCTCTACTCAAAATTCTTTGCTAGTTCACAAGTCTACAGGATAAAGTCCAAGCTTTTTAACATAAAAGATGACATACGATCTGGACAACATCTTCTCCTGGCACACTCTGTGCTGAAGCTCACCTTCCAGCAACAATGAGAGGCTTGTGGTCATAAGACTCTCCACAGTGCTCTCCCCTACTTCCCCTATGTCAGCCACTCTGCTCTGACCCCCTTTAAAATGGCTAACTCTCTTCCATCAGCTCAGCATCTCTTCTAAGAGGCCTTTCCTGACTCCTTCTTGCCTGTCCCTACCACAACAGAAGGGTTACAAAAACTTCTCTATTGTTCCCAAGCTCATTAGACAGCAGCGGTCTAAACTGTCTCTGTATTCCACAGTAGATTCTGAACTCCCTACAATGGGCTGGCTAATTCATGCTTTCTTCCTTAGAACACAGCTTGTCGTCAGAAGTTGTTATTCGGCACACCTTCAGTTGTCGGGGAATGATGGAGGGTTTGGTAAGGCCACTGAAGGGAATGAGACAGCTGGAAAAATGAGGAACCAAAAAGGGAGTGGGATTTATTTAGGGCCCGATTTAAGTTATATAGAATATCAGTGTAGCGAAGCTCTTAGGATTGCTTTGCAACTTGAATCAAGAGTCTTCAGCCCAACATGGAAAAATACTGAGGATAAGCAGGAGTTGGTGATTTTTCAAGAAGGGGGATGGAATCTAGACAATTAAAGCTAGAAAGGGCCAAAGTACATGGAGAGGGCAGAGCCAAAGGGAATGGTGAAGGCAAAGGGAGGGAGGGTGGGCCTGAGGGAGTGAATTATGGAAGGAAAGAAGGAGAGGGTGAAGAGGAGTGTGGGGAGAGAAAGCAGGAGAGCAAGAGAGGAGACAGAGAAGATACAGTTCAGAACTGAAAAGTGTTGTCAGTGAATAGAAGTACAAATTGCTCAAAAAATCATCTATGGATTCATAATCTAACAAAATAAAATAAAAATCATTCTGTCATTTAATCAATATGTTTTTTGTGTTCAAAAAGTGTCTGCGAGCTGATGGAACCTTTTGGCATTTTGGAAGATATTCTGTAGTCAGAGAATCAAACCAGTTGCAGAAATAATGACAACATAGCTTTAGGAGGCAATTCTTCTATTTCTGGAAACAGAGAGCCCCAGTCCAATGCTCAGTTACATAATCTGAATTTTGTCCAACTTTCGTTTTGAAATAATTTTTTCCCAAAGCACAACAAATAAAAATTGTTCTAGCTCTTCCTTCTGGGCAGTTTCATCATTTATTATTTGAGTATCTGAGAATACTTACCACAGATGAAGCAAGTTGTCTTTAGAATTTCTTCCTTTTTCTGTTTTTCACTTCTGAGGTCAGCAAAGGTATCAATTATCACACCAAAAATCAAGTTAAGAACAATAATGATAACGATGAAATAAAAAAGGAGATCATACACCACTCGGGCAGCAAACAATGGCTCCTGAAATAAAAATTAAAATCAAATATATGATGCATGCTGTCAAAGCACACTGACTTAGTGTACTATCTAGCATAGAGAATATAATCAATAGATGTTCATTAAATGACTATAAATAGTATTCCAAAGTGGAAAAATAAGACCCATGTTCTGGCTGCATTTTCTTTAAGTGTTACGAGAAGAATTTCCCCATCTGTTCCTTTTTCGTTCTCTGAAAGTCTTCTTCACCCATGGAGGAACTGACCTTTCATTAAAAAACATCTTGCTACATCAGTGTGTTAAAGTACCTTTGGTGCAGAACTTGTATAAAAGGTGACAAGTACCAATTCCAAAGGTCAGTGACTGGGCAGTCAAGAAGGACGGAATGATTTGCCTACTTTGACCTTCAAGGGTCGAGAACAAAGAACCTAAGCTGCCCCTACCTGACGGACAGCACTAACAGCCACCCTGGGCACACGCACTCCAGCTGCTTCACTGATGAAGGAGCTCTAGACAAAAAGACAATCCGGGGCAGCTGGGGAACTGAGATATCACAGGTCTCAGCCCGGCACTCAGGTGAATGAGAACATGTCAGCCTTGTTGTTTTAATATACGAAATCCTGTGAGAATTTGCTCATGTCTTTTCCTCATCTTGGATGAATAATGGAGACTATTCCTATTCAGAGGCAAAGAGAAAATTCTCATGCCTGAGCAACCTGATAGAGGCAGACTGCTTGTGTTATTTATGAAACATCAGCTCTTCCATAAAACGTGCAGCTACAAGACAATACCCATTCAAATGTGGAAGCATCTCATCCCTACAAACATACGTGGGTTTTTAGTAAGCTGGCTATTTCTATTGGTTTTCAAGTCACTCAAACTTTTAAAGCAAACCACACACATAGCTGCCTGACAACAGAATGATATCGCAAGCATCATTAAGAAAGGTTAGGAAATGGTCATGCCCTTCTTGAAAAAGCCCGTTTCTTCCAGCTTACGTCTTTGGATGGCCTCCGGAGCACGTCCCCCACACCACCACCGTTGCGGAGGCCCTGGTTCAGAACGGTGACAATGCACATGAGGAGCGTGTCACATGTCCGCTCAATCCCATCCTCATACTCTTCATCAGCTACAGAGAGACAGAATACAGTGTTATAAGATACGATACTCTCCACTGGTGCCGTGACACAATTTATTGAAGTCAGGTAACATCACTTTCATGTGTCAGCACATGACTGACAGTGACACGGCTACCTACGTAATACCCTGGGATAAATTATCCTCCACAGAACAAAAAAGACAAAATACAAGAAAACTCATGCTCACTGTGCATGTTGTGGTGTGGGAAGACTGGATAAATGCCCTAAAAACACTGCCTACTCACCTAGGAAGCAAAAGTATTGCAGGGAAGCTGCAGGCAAGGAAGCCAGATGGACCTCTTCAAATCCTATGGGACCCAGAGCTGGACTCCGTGGGGGAAGTTACTTTTTACCTCAATGCCCTCAGCTGTGGGATGGGGTTATCTGTTTATGAAATAGACCCTTCAGAGGATTCTACATAAGAGATGTAGAACACTGCATGGAGACTAACACACACATAATAGGAGTGCTTAAAAACTCGGGTGCTATTATTTCATGCATTAGGTTAAGTGTCTAAGCTTTCTTAATGACCAGCATGGAGCTATAGATAGAAACAATGTTTTAAAGTCAACCATTTATTTTATATGAATGCATTTATCTGAAAATATTAGGGAGAAATGATGAGGAAAAAATGTGACAGAATATTCCTAGCCTTAGTTTGTTTAAAGGTAAAGTTATAAAACTCAGTAATATTTTCCCAGTCGTTTAAAAGAGCAAAAACTTCATACTAAACTGGATATTAGAGTCAGGATTTCCTAATATTAATAAGTGAGCCAAAATGTACTTTTCTTGTAATGAGGTTCAAACTCCTCATTGGCACTGAGTTTTGGAATCTGTAGCCTCAGTTTGTATGTCAAGGCATGAGTGTAACCACAATAACAAAGGTGAAAACAGAAGACTCAGTCTACTTGTCTACATGATCCCTGATCAACAGCCTGTGGTGTTTTGTTAGGAAAAGATTGATTTTTCTCTCATGAAATGACTTTTTAAACATCACACATATGAGGGATCTGGTATTTTCATTCCATTCAGAGCTTTTTCTTTGAAAACATGCTGAGATACACCTCGAGAGGAGGGCCAAAGGCAGAGCTGGCAAAAACAAAATGCAGCATCAAAGAACTGGCTGAGTCTGGGTTGGACTAAGAGTCTTACCTGAGCGGTCAGCCCCAGGGCACATCCTGATTTCAAAAAGAGAAGAAATATAACTGCTTCTTGAGGAAGGAGACATGGAAAAGAAGGAAGGCTGTGGGGCCAGCCAAGGAGGAGGAGAGGCAAGGTCATCAGAGAAAGCAGTAAGAAAGCCCTGCCTGTAACTTGCCAGTGAGGCCCTGACACCGGCAAGTGGTTCTAATGTGAGGACTAGGAAGAGCGTGAAAAAAAAAAAAAAAATTGGAAATATTTCAGAGGGTTAAAAAGGATTTGTAAAAGGTATGTAATTTTCCAGTAATGAAATCATGAAGCATATGTTTATATGCTATTTTGCTACATTAGATTTTCAATTACAGCAATTTTATATATAGTGTCAGATCTGCATTCAATCAGAAATATCCTGATCATGTCTCATGTATATGTTTACCACTTATTAGTCTTATAATAGTCAAGATATGGAAACAAGCTAAGTGCCCATTGAGGGATGAGCAGATAAAGAAATATCATATAATCTCACTTAAATGTGAAATCCAAAATAAACTAAATAATTCATAGATATCGAGAACAGTCTGCTGGTTGCCAGAGGCATGGGGTGGCTGAACTGGAGGAAGGAGACTGCAGTTATAAGTCATGGGAATGTGATGCACAGCATGGTGACATTCGTTAACAACACCATATTACATATTTCAAAGTTGCTAAAAAAACAGATCTTAGAAGTTCTCATCATAAGAAAATAGAATTTTGTAACTACATTAGGTGACAAATGTTATCTAGACTTAAGTGGTGATCATTTCACAATATATAGAGTCATCACATTGTGCACTTGAAACCTTTTTAAAGATGCAGGAAGAGAGAGGAGAAAGAAGAACTTTACTTTTTTATTTAGTTATTCCTCCTGGAACCAGGATGCGAACCCAAGCCTTTAGGACATACGTGGACTGTGCTGTTTTGGAGGCAATTGAACTAACTGCTACGCCACCAGGGCGTGACACCTGAAACCAATTTTATATGCCAATTTTATCGCAATTTACAAAATAGGAAAGTACTTCCATCTATCTCCCAGGATTTAGAAATGAGAATGAGTTCATGTTGTTTAGATAAATACCTAAAATCAGAATTGCTGGATTTTATAGTAGGTCTACTTTCAATATTTAGAGAGGATATAAACGTTCTACATTCCCAACAACAGTGCATGGAGAGCCTTTTTTCTCTAATACCTCACAGACACTTGTTTCCACTCTTTCTGATATAGATCATCCTTGCAGTGCAGGGTGAGATCTCGTTAAGATTTTGAATTTCATTTCTCTAGGGATAAGTAACGAAGCGCATCTTTTCATGTGCCTGTTGGTATCTGTATGTATTCTTTTGAGACATATCTCTTCAGGTCTTCTGCCCATATTATGATTGTGTTGAACGATTTTGGTTGTTGAGACGTATGAGTCTTTTTAAATATATTCTGGATGTTAGCAGCTTGTTAGATGTATGATGTGCAAATATGTTCTCCCGATGAGGATAATGTCATTTTTTTGTGTGTGTGGTGATGGTGGTTAGTTTGCTTTATTGCTCTCTGTCTGTCTGTCTGTCTGTCTATCTCTCTCTCTCTCTATGTCCCCATATTTCCAGAGCAGCACTATTTACAATAGCCAACATACAGAGATGAACAAAGTGCTCATCGATGGATAAATGGATAAAGAAGATAAGGTCTATACACAATGGAATATAATTCAGCTTTCACAAAAAAGGAATCCTGTTTTTTACAACAGCATGGGTGGAACCTGAGGGGATTATGTTAAGTTAAATATGTCAGAAAGAGAAAGGAAAATACCAGATGGCCTTACTCATTTGTGGAATATAAAGAAACAAAGCAAACAAACTAACAAAACACAACGAAATTACTTAGACTAAAATCAAAACAGAGGTTACCCAAGAGGGGAGGGAATGGGGGGAGGAACTGCAGCTTGGGGGTTAGATGGATAGTGGTGAACGGCAGCAGAGCGCTCTGGAGGGAGGTCCAATATGATACACACAACGAGGGATGTGAATCTATTCTCCTGAAACATATGAACTATTGTAAACCAATGGCAGATTATTTTTTCCAATGAGTTTTTTAAAGAGGTAAGTTAGTAAAATCCACACACAATTCATGTGGTTAGCCTCTAAGAAATAAAACAGATTGATTGCAGACAAATATTGAGAAAACTGTCCTTCCTTGTGGCATGTCAAGGGGGCAGAATGCCCAAGTGAGGTCCAGGCCAGCACAGGCCAGCAAGCCCGTCACAACAGCGTACAGACACGCTGCTGTCATAGCACCTCTGTGAGCGTGGGCAATCAGCGCCTCATGCATGAGAGGAACCACTACAGCACGTAAGGCCAAGTTCCCAAGCCCCCAGGCTGCTGGCCCGGTCCCTTGTTACAGTCTCATATGAGCCGAAGTCACTTGTGGAGAACTACCTATGCAGGCAGCTGGCCTTCCCCTGGTTTCACTACATCAACAACCCCTGAGAAAGGTGCAAACAACACAGATGGAAGTTGTCAGGGGTGCAGTCCCAAGGAAACGTGTAGTCCCTCAGTAGAGATGGGTAAGCAGGTGAACTGAGGTCATGCAGTGTGACAGGCACTAGGAGATCTGCAGGATGTTCATCTCATTGGCTGGGCATCACAGACAGCATCCTTAGCTGAATTTTGAAAGGGACTAACCAGCAAACTCAGTGATGAAAAACATTCCAGGCAGATAAAGTGAGATGAGAGCAGATGGGGTGTTCAAGAAACTGCAGGTGGGATTGGGGTTCCAGGACTTTGGTGTATGAGACGAGCATGAGAATAGGGAGAAGAGTAGGAGAGACTCCCAACCAAGCAGAAGAGTTTCAATTTGACCCCGAAAGCTACGAAGAGCGACTGGGGAACTTGAACCAGGTGCGAGGGGCTTACTATCTAGTGAATAAATAGGAGGAGACACACATGTACATAAATAACAAGTGATAAAGTCACAGAAGAGGGAAAGAACCTTTGGTACCGCAGATGGTGAGCGCAGTCTCTCTCATGCATGTGGACCCCGAGTTTGCCTTTTATGTTCACTGTGGCAAGGACAGAAACCCCGCAGTAGCGAAATTCCCGCCCATGTGATGTCCAGCAAATAAACTCGAAAGCAGAGGAGGGGAGGATGGAGCTGGGAAGACAAGGGGAGCTCTCTGTGCAGCTCTAGGGAGCTTGGGTTTTATGTGACAGGAAGTGGAGCTTCACAAAAATACCAAGTCAGGGGTAGGGAGGAAATAAAGCAGTGATTTTGACAAGCAGTTTCATGGTGATCCACAGGATGAACTGAAGAGAAGAAAGAGAATGACCGGATTGCAATCCTTCAGCTACAGAGTGATGTGCGGCAGGGTAGTGGCAATGAGAACGGAAAGGATGAATGAATGCCCGTGCCGCTGCCCCGCGCCCCACGGGACCCCAAGTGGGAGGGAGAAGGTGGCCTTAAATACCACACTGAGGCTTCCAACAGAGCTGGACTGGGAAAGGACAGTCTCATTAGACCATAGAAATAGAGGAGGAGGAACTAGATGCAGGGTGTTTTCATGAACACATGGAAAGAATCTCAGATTATTTTTTATGTTTTTAGAATAAGAACATGAGAAATATTTTAAAAAGCCAGGGAGGACAAGAGAGCTGGAAGGAGCATTATGACCCAAAATTAAGCAAAAGATAATTTAAAAGATGGAAGTATGGAAATTACAGAAGGATCAAGGCAATGGGAAAAGTCACTACATTTAAGTTAGGCCACCAGAAAGCAATAGAAGCCAGAAAATGGTGACAGGTTAGATGGTTGATGCAGAAATTGAAGGAGAGAGTGTAAGTCAATTGTTTCATAGGAAAATTTGATAGTGAAAGGAAGGAGATTGATAGGCTATTAGTTAGGGAGATAACAGAATACAGAAGAGGGTTCAGTTCGGACCCAAAAGTGTTTGTAGGAAGAGGGGACAGATGGCAGCAAGGAAAAGTCTCAGATGTAAGAACAACAATGCAGCTAATGTTGGCAAGAGGGCACTATAAAAACAGAAGTAGGCAGGTATAAAAGGAGTAAGAGAGAGCATAGTGTTAATACGCAAAAGGGAAAATTAATAGAAATAGATTTTAATGTGGAGATATTTAAAATAAGTAAATACACACATGTAAGAAACTAAGAACATTGCTTGGCACATAAGGCATAATAAACTCTAGGTACTGTAATTATCATTATTACTGAGAGATGGCTGTCAAATCTTATGCAACGTTACAGTTTTAACATATTCAATAGACTCTATACTTAAACAATATGGAATTAAATTATCCTCATTTTTAATAGTGTATTAGCAAAATGAAGTATTTTTTTCTTCATTCAAAACAGAAATGTTTCCTTTGAAAAAAGGAATTAAAATAGATTCTGCTGACTGAAATAATCCCAGTGAACTTAGGTATTAGTCTTTAAGTTGATTTTTAATACCAAACATGCTTGAATAAAAGCATTTAATAAAGCAATTTTTCTGCACTAATAATTAAATTATTCAATTTTATTGTTTCTTAGTAAGCAATATATTATTGTTGAGATGTATTTGAAAGGCTGAGTGCAACTGAAAACCTCTTGTTAGTCTTAAACTTCCGTTATCACCAATTCACTACGGATATCCGATACTTAGTTTTGTTTTAAGAAAAGGTATAAGCAGAGATGAATGACATTAGGCAGGCAGGAAAAAAGAGGAGGAAGAAACACCTTATTTAATTTCATTTATTTGATTTATTTAGTTGTTCCCCTGGACCAGGATATGAACTTGGGCTCTGGGATGTTTATGGACTGTGCTCAGCCAGAGGCCACAGGCTTAACTGCAAAACTATCAGGAAAGGCTGGATATACTGATTTTCAAATTTTTAATTAGGAAACAAATTAAAAATACTGGGCACCCAGTAGGAAGTCAAAATGTAGAATGGCATTAAGGCTGACCCATTTCAGTTCTTGTCAATATTATTTTATTAAAGTACAATACCAAAACATATTAAATTTGAATTACTCATAAATATTAGACATTTGTGACTTTTTTCCCTTTTCTGCACATTCAAATAATTTTTACTGATAAAAGAATTGTGATTATACTTTCTAAATTGTCTCAAAAGACCTTTACATTTTTAGAAATCCAGTTTTTGGTTTTGGGTTTTTGTGTTTGTTTTTTATTTCTTCTTCTTTTTTTTTCAGGTGAATAGGCAGTCAGGGAAGTCTGCAGCAAATAAAGCCAAAATTCTATTTATTTTCCTGACCACAGCTGGTTACCTGTTACCATGCGAGTCTGCTGCTCTGGACAGTGACCCTGCCTGCGCCCCTCAGAACTGACCGCTCGCCTGCAAGCAGCACCGGCTTTGTTACCGTGCTGCTGCATGTCTGGGCCTTTGTCATGAGCACCTGCTTCCCGCGGGGTCACAAACCAAGACCGTCACAAACGCACACTAGGGTTTGCAATTTAAATTTGGATCCTGGTCTCAGAGAAAGTTATTTTTGACCCCAAGTGACACAGGCTGCACAACAACGACCAGCTTTAGCGTGGATTCTGAGTTTTGTTAAGCACATCAATCCAAATTTAACAGGGGCAAGGGCTAGAAGAGCAAATCTAAGGAATTTCAGTCAGATGAACTTTATCATTTACCATGTCAAAGGCAAAAACAGGGTACAGAAGAGAACGGACTGATATGGGCAGTCCTGTATTTGGAAATACTGACACAGGAATGATGCCTAGTTGTGAAGAGCTAATGCCACCATCTCTGGCCTGGCTCCCCGTGGTGTCCACCACACCTGAAACTGACCTCCTTCACTATCTAGGAGCTTTCCTGCCCAAGCTCAGCCACTATTCCCACGACTCTCAGCTCAGGGAGGCTCTAAAAGTGTGGAGACTTTGCCCCCAGGGTGACATGCCTGGAAGAACTGTCCCTACTTGTCCATAGAGAAAAGGGAAGTTATATTCTTTGTGTGATACATTAAAAGAATAACAGGTTATAGAGACTTTTATGGGAAACCTGTTTATGAGTTTGTGGTCAGAACTTTAAAACCAATATCTAAACAGATTTTACAATAGAGCAGAATTTCTCAGCCACGCCACTACTGACATTTTGAGCTGGATAATTTCTTGTTAAGGGTAATGTCCTGTGCACTACAGGATGTTCAGTAGCACACCTGGCTTTTACTCACTAGATGCCACTCCACTTAGAGTTGTGATGGTCAAAAACTCTCTGCAGACACTGACAAAGGTCTCCAGGGGTTAAGGGCAGGGTTGAGAATCAACTCCAGTTGAGAAATTCATTGTAGAGAATATTTATGTTTAAGAAATTGCCTTTAGAACATAACATACATCAAGAAAATCTATCCAAGGCACACCCTGGTGGAGTAGAGGTTTGTTCTGCTGCCTTCCACCAGAGCAGTCCACAGACATCCAAGGTCCCAAGTTCATGTCCCAGGGCCAGGAGAACAACCAAGATGAACAACTTATAAAATAAAGTGTTTCTTTAATCTATCTCTTCCTGCCTGCCTGCACCTTGCATTTAAAAAACTAAAGGAAAAGAAAATCTAGTCATTCTTGGTGAAAGGCAATATACAGAAGAATTTTAACACTCTCTCAATTTGGGTTAGGGGTAAAATAATGTATAGAGGTTAATCCTTTAAGTAGGAGGAAATAAAACAGGAGGTTGGAGCACAGGTCTTGAATCAGAGATCTAGACAGATTTACTAGGTATATTGGCAATTACTTAAGGTCTCTATCCTTCACTTGCAATATTTGATGTTCAACACTGTCCTGAAGAGTTTGCATGGTGACTGGCTCATAGAAGAGGCTCAGCACATACTACTGTGTGAATGAATTAAAGACAACACAAGGGTTTTCTCATTATTCCTATTACACAATTATCACCAAAGATTTGTAATAAATCGACATAACTAGTATCCTGTTTTATAAAAATACTTCCTTTTTTTCAGTGTGTTAAGGTCATAATGTTATAATCAGTAATAGCCTGCGAAACAATTCTAATCAGATACCTGGTAGAGTATCAACAAGGCCTAGGGAACTGCATAAAAGTCTAAAATAAAACATACATGGCTGCCTTGAGATGGGAGCCACATCTCGGAAGGGGCTCACACTGTGACCTGGAAGGTCTCACTTGCTCGCTGGAGGACAGTGGCCCCACGGTTACTCCCCTGCACCCTAGGAGCTCTGGGGCCCTGCTGTGCATGAGCATCATGGCTCAGCTGCTCTGCTGGGTCCCTGGAGTCAGTCATCACTATAGACTTTGGCAGGGTGAACACTAGCTTTGCTATTCGCAATCTGGCAAAGCAGTGTTCTGTTCTTGAAATCAAACCATAGGCTGAAGTAATATAATTTCCTTTAAAGTAAAGAATATAATTTTAAAGTAATATTCAGAGAGCAGAGCAAGGCAGAAATAGGATTACTATATACTTGGGACTATGTTATTAAAATATTTGTGCTCACAAGAAAGTAAAAATCTATTTACATATTGTTTTTCATACTCTGTTAAGGAGAAAGAATACTGAAAAGGAGAGAGCAACTATTGGTAATAAATTGAAGCTCCTGGTAGTCAAAAAGATCTAATGAACCACTGAGTTTTACAGCTACCTAAGCTATGTCTAAGTTTTTTAAATAGTGTTCTGATTTTTAAAAAATCATAGCTAGTAACAAGAGAAGAGAAGCATCTTAGACCTGAATTTGAGATTGTGACAGGTTCTGCAAGCTGCTAACAAATTAGCTTGATGTTCATGCCCAAGATGGACTCTAAATGTATCATGAAAGGAACAGTATGGGGAGAATTTGGGATCAGGAGATGGATGGGTCCATGCCAACCTCTGACTGGGGCTGTGGCAGACATCAGGTGTGCGGGCTTGAGTAGGGGGCTTTCAGGGGTTTCATGATAGTTTGAAGAACATGGAAAAGGATAGGCTGCATGACAGCTTACTTAAGAGAGATTTCTACATGGCCAAAGAATTGCATGAAACACCACTGCGTCAACTTGAAAGCATGCTTTCAGTAGCATGACCAAGGATTCTGCCCTTAGCACTATCTTATGCAATGTTTCAGTCAAGAGCCAGATGGCCCTATGGGTCATACGCAGTCTCAGCTGTGTCTTTTTCTTTAAAGAAAAAAAACCAACTTTAAACAGATTTACAAACATTTTTAGCCTGAGGGATGTGCAAAAACAGGTAACAAGTCAGGAATTCCCCACAGGCTAAAGTTTGCTAATTCTTGTACTAGAGTCTATCAAACTTGAACATGACATGCTAGACTAAATATACTACTTAACAGAATGGAGATACACCATGAATCTCATTGCACTTGAGAACTAGAAGGGACCTGAAACCTAGAAATCATCTGGTCCAAAGTGAATTCATTCATGGGGTGAAAGGAAGCCTTTAGATTACAGATTACATAAATATATAGAAACAGGTTCACACTTGAAATCCCAAATTCCCAGTTCCATGAGTATAGGATAAATATTTTTGGTTGGACAACTGAACCACTGGATAATGGCATCTTAGCTAAAAGTCAGTCAAATATGGGTCAAGAGTGTGGTGAGACTACCATTCTACTATTCAGAAGAAGATGGCACCACTCAACTCCTTGTTCTGGAGTGTTCTATCAATAGTGTTTGTTATAATACGTTAGGAGGGCTGGAAAAACCAAGATATTTAAACTGGAAGAGGTGTGTAATAGGAGTTAAAAATTCTCGGAGCACAGAAATACTAATGAGAGATGAGCTGTGTATTGTTTGTAGCTTTGACTGGACACCCGGTAGACAGGGGAGGAAAGAAATCTCACTGGCAGCTCTCACAATGCAACAGCTGCTGGAACACTGGAATGGAATGTACTCATGTGTTTAATACTCCTTTAGATCAAAGGCATGAAACATGTAGACAGTAGAAAGGAATACCCTTAAGCAACAGTCCAATATCTCAAGGAGAAAGGTAACTTTGGATACAAGATTATGACCAGACACAGTGTACTCCCAGGTGGAAGTTAAGTTCATTCTTAAACTGCTCTTAACTCTTTTCTCCCTCATCTTCTCTGAGTCCAATTCTGACCTTGTTGACATAACATAGACTAAATCCAGTTATATACATATACATATATATATGTGTCTGTGCATATATATATGTATGTGTGTGTATATATATGTATATACGTGTAAAACTCAAGATGTTTAAAGAGAAACACTGCCTAAACTTTTGCTGCTTCTGGAAACAGATCACTCATTTCTTTCACAGTTAATTAAATTTCACATACACCCGTTTCCAAACTCCTGCCACATCCTGAAAGGACAATTTAGAGTTTAAATTTTCTTTTTATGTGCATAGTACCAATTGTTCCTCCGTCCCAGCCACTCATGCTCTATCCCCGCTCCCTTTATTCTCTTTTCTATAGGTAAGCTGTCTGAACAAAGTCCAGGGAGTACATATAACATGTCCAAGACATGCTGTGCTACACTAGAGTGGCAATTCGAAGGATGTAACCAAACCTCTTCATTCTAACTTCATGCATTTCCAGGTTCTTTGTTAAAGGCTATACAGTTAAAAGCATCCTGCTTAGTGAGATACGGGTATGCAGCACGGTAATACGGTAATAGAACATTCAGCAGCATGGACCACAGCGTAAATTTGATCTCTTCTCAAGAAAAGAAATAACATAAGGAAGAAGTTGGGGATAAAAAAGCTTTGGAAATCTTTTCTCTAATTTGAAACTTTGGGGATCTTTTACTCTCCATTCTTCTATTTCAACCCAGCATGAAATTCCTAGAATAACTCTCTAAGAGGTAATAACATTTACCAAACACACAGAACTTCAGAAATGTCCAGTTCATACTGTTCTGCAGAGCCTTTTACAGACCTGTATTTGAAGCTGGGATCGTGGATGAGCAGTTCTCCTTTTGACATGTCCCCATCATTAATGTCATAGTAGGAACGTCATTGTTACCTGCAAAGACACAAAGTAGTATATGGTGTGAGAAAGACAGGCAAACAAGTGAACACACAGTTATGAAGGCATAGAAATAAAAGGCATGACTACTCCAGTTTAGCCATGCTCCTAAAGTCTTTCAGAAAATTTGTCTGGCACGCTCTGTGGTGCAGGCATTAAGTCTATGGCTTCAGCGTCAGTACCTGGGTTCCAGTCCTGGGTCAAGGCAAAACAACCCAAATGAACAACTAACTAACTAAATAAATGTTTCATCCTCCTTTTCCTTCCTGCCTACTGCCTGCTTGTCTATTTACCTTCATTCCTGTCTGCTTCCTTCCTCAAAAAAACAGTCTGGAACTCTGAACACAGTTTTGCTTATTGAAGCAATTTCATAAATAGGGACAGACTCATGGGCCAACCCACTAAAAGCCTTTTATATTTTTCTAAAGTGGCTGAGATAAAGTATTAATAATACTGTAGGCCTTAACCACCACCTTATTATAACAATGCTTCCATGGCCAATGCTTCCATTCCGGGATCTGACTTAGAATGCCAGGAACAGACTTCCTCAGGCAGGTAGCATCATGAGTTCTCAGTCACCATCCCTAAGGTTGAGGAAGAGACTGCAGGTGGAGGCAGTTCTCACAGTTAAATGAGGGTGAGGGGGCGGTGCGCAGGGAAATGCCTCAGGAAAGGAAGACTATTTTGATAGATCCCTGTTCTTTAGTCCACAAGGATTCAATTGCTTGCTGGCTTACCACATTTAAGAAGAAACACGTGAGAGACACAGCAACCTCCCCTGTCAACACAGCCTTCCCTCTAACTCCATGGGCTCTTTTCTAAGGCACAGATTCACCCAAACACTGTCAACTGGAGGCTCCTTCACCTACGGAAAGGCAGATGCTACTGGACCCACAGAGAGGACACATATTCTCTAAATGCCCGCTGCGCCTTGCCATTTCTCCATCCTCTACTCTCACAGGCGCAGGCTGCATTCATCTCTGGAGCTGCCAACCTCCTCTCTTGGCTCCCATATCCTGGCTTTCTGATGAGGACTTCACACTCACAGAAAGTGCACATGCCATGCTATGCAGACTTTACTCGCTACCTAGGTGGGTTATTCTCGATAATTTCACTCAGCTCTGGCAGTAAATCATGTTCAATATTTGGAAGAACAAACTGTTTCAACAGATATTTGACATCAGGAGTTAAATTTAAAATACTATGAAAACAATAAAGAATCAAAAGTTTAACTTTGTTTTCCTATGCTAGATTGTCAGGGTATTTACAAATGCCTTCTTTCATTTAACAGTTTTTCATCTAAATATGCATAAATATTTTTAGTAATCATCTTGACAATTTATTGTATTGTATTGCCTATTTTGCAAAGAAAAAAGAAAAGGCATTTTTAATGTTTCTAAGAAAAATGTTCATAATACAACACTATTTTTTGAGTAGCACAATTAAAATACTTGCCACTACATTAATAAAACTATATTATATATCTTTGAATTCAGAAGATAAACTGCTTCAGCACTCTGTGCTGAAGAACTCAAGATGATCATATTTGGTAAATAATTAAAATTTGAAGGGTTTCGAGAAGACAAAATTTAAGATTTACAGTACAGCAAAAGTGAAGTTTGGAGGGTATTTATATATGAGCTTCTCCTCCAATTATTTTTTTCTTACAAAATTCTTGAAAAAGTAACATTTAAGCGTGAACAAGAAAGGCAGTAACAGGAAATATTTCATGTTCTCGTGAAAAGAATGATGCCTAGGTTACACAAGTCTACTAGTTCTCAATCTGTATACATAATGTTTCTAGTCTGTGCTTTAATCACTTAAGATCTAATAGCTATTTAATTAACCTATATCCTAAGAAAGACACTCTCATAAACCACCAATTTAATAATTAACAGTATTTGTTAAAGGTAAGAAAGAATATTGTTTACAAGTTGCTACTAATTAAGTTCTACTTTTAAATATAATGGTTCCAGGAGGGTCATTTTGTGGTTTCTATTCTCACCCATAAGCAGTAGAATCACCCAGAGAAATTAACAGCAAAGAGCCAATCTGTGAATTGTACCAAACAGAGCAGGAGAGAAGGAAAAAGAGAAACAGAGAAATTTAACCAAAACAACAAAATGTAGGAAAGAGAGGGAAATGAAACCATTAAAGAGCATAATAAATAAAAAATTTCAAAATATGATGGTAAGAATTGGCCTCACACCATAAGAATCTCAGAACTCTAAATGGATAGTGTCCAACCTGTTAGATGAAAAAAATGATTATCATACAGAAACTGACAGTCACAAGCTGGGCCCCTAATGACAACATTTTGAGCATTTTTCCTATACCAAATTTCTTACTATCTGAGGGCTTCCAACTCAAAGCATTTATCATTTTCAATTACTTAAATGTAGCATGATGTGTTATGAGCAAACATGTATGGGATAATGGTTGCAAATAATGCTATCTGTTGTTTTGGGAATATACAGGAAAAAAGAGTGAAAAGGAATTCCAAAACTATTTTCCAGCACTGAAGGTATGACCATCTTCCGGAAAACAGCAAGGTGAAAATGACCTGAGACTAAGTATAGATGATGTTCGTTATATGAGGATTTTCCTATACTTGCAAACTAATCTGCAGCCTCTTTCACATTCGTGATCTCTTAGTGAACAAGAGCATGCTTTCAAAGGAATGAAAAGAAAACATTTCCTCCATTAGTGTTTTCTGTGATCTTGGTAACAAGCGATGTACACATTGTATCTGCCATCAGAGAGGACCTGTTTGGTGGTAATAGCAGTACCTGTGACAGGAGTCCTGTTTTTCAGCCTATCCACTTCCATCGTGAAGTCATCCTTCAGGAAAAGGAACCCAATAATGGAAAACAGGTAGACCAAGATGAGAGCAAGGACTGCAGTCAGAATGATGGAACGGCCATTCCGTGTGACACTCTTTATGACATTGAGCAGAGTCTCTTCTCTGTACACCAGATCAAAAAGCTACAAAAATAAAGGAAACAAAAAGGAGAAAAATGTGATGGAGTCAAAAGTGAATAAATACAAAGGTGATCACAAATGCAAGGCATTTTAGTTTTATCTGTGAAATAGAACCTAAATTATATTTTAAAAACAGGTGAAAATACCTATTACTTCACCAGTTGGAATGTATTACTAAACTGTTTTTCAATAAAATCGCCCTAGCACAAAATATAGTGCTTTTGTTGGTTTTGTAATCAACAAATCTCAATTTTGTAAAACATGGACATCGCATAGCTTCAAATTTGAATTAAAAAAATATGATTTTGTATGTGACCAACTTAGCTATGTATTCCTTATTTTCAGTCTTACTAATATTCTGCAATTGCTTCTGGACTACATAAAATGGCTAAAGTGAGAAAGCTGAATTAGGGTACACCTAAGGGATGAATAATTGACAGATTCATTAAATGTACTATTTGATCAAGGGACTAGAAGAGAAATTATTTTAACAATTTTATGAGCCTGTGGTAATAGAAGTTATAAAATTTTTAAAAATATTTAAAAAATGCAAACATCTTTCCTACTAAAGGGATAAAATGGAGGCAAACCTTATTACTTTAGTGTATACTTCTGGAAACAAGTGAAAACAAAAACATAATATACAATTTGGTAATTCACTTTCTCTAATAGAGAATTATACATTCTGTGTTTGATAGAGAAAATCTATTACTAGCTGAGAATCTAGGCATGCATTTGCTATCTGCAGTCAAGACTAAGGATAATTTAAATGATAGGTATATCAAAAAGTTTAAAGTATACATTAGCAAGCATATGTTTTATTATCAAAAGCTGGTTAAAAGAAATACATTAACGTTCATTTTTAAAAAAGGCATAAGCATCTGTTTGGAAATGAGTATCACTTTTAAAATAGGAATAATTAGGGTTTGTCTTCTGCTCTCTGTGGGCAGTGATTAGAATTTTTCACCTGGTGGAAATGATCACTTATCAGTGTCATGCATTCTTTCAGGAACAGCAGGGTCTATACCCTGTTACCCCGAGTCCTGAGGGTTATACAGTTTCTTTCTTATTTAATTGTAGTCTTGAAAATAATTGATGTAAGGATATGAACTTGTTTGCCTACCTTAGGAAACTGATATTTTTGATGGTTAAATAACAGAAAATGTTTATTTTGCTGCTTATCTCGATGTGAGCAGTGACCTTTAGAAACACAGTCAATGTTCTTCAGAACAGACAAATTAAATAATGCAAAGTCAACCTCCAAATTATTGACACTTATTGGCTTATTTAACTTATTTAAGTATTTAGTCAACATAAAGGAGGTTTTCCTTCACTTTACTGAAGAGTGACGTAAGGACAAGTCCAGACAATGGGCTTCCCTGGACACTTCTGGATAGTTTCTGAGAGCCTATAGCTTTCAGAAGTCGATGGGACGCTTACTATAAAAGCTTGTTTCTGGCCCCCATTCCATATCCGTGGAATCAGAATCTTAACAATGCAAGGAGGATGATGGTTCTTCTGTTTACTTCAGAAAGGAAAATTACAGTGTGGTTTTATTATTTGGGATAAAAGATTAACATGTGTGGACACAACTGGGAATACACATTTATATGTTCTTTAAAAATAAAAAAAATACATTTAAAAATGCATTTAATACCACTTGGACATTATGCCCACTGTAATTTCCTTTCAGTACCCTAAACGTCAAAAATGACTGTATCCTGTTCATAAGCAACTTAATGAAAATAAATTAGTGTAAATATTGTTGAGACTTGAAAGATAAAAGACCAGGGAACATGAAACTAGAAAGTAAGGTTAGCGTTATTACTAGCAACTCATATAACTCAAATACACTCTCTTCAGTCAAAATTTTCCTTGGCAAACAAAGATTTACAGACATGTTTTTCATATTATCTCTTGAATGGATCTTCATATTACTAGTCTCCCATATTATCTCTACGCATTTATAGACAAGAAAGTTGAAGTACAAAGACATATATCATATCAAGTAAAAGTGCTGAGTATAATAAACTATCTCAGGCAGAATTTTTGAAATAGATATTTTTTTAGTGAATCTCAGCAGAAAAAAAGGGAATTCATTTGGATCTCTAACAGAAGAAAATTCTCCTTTTTATTGCTGAATAATCTAACTTTACTGACTAGAAATAAATTTTGTACTGAAACTTAAGAAACACTTCTTTCAAGTGTTTGAGAATAAATGAAACATTAGCCTCTTCTCAGTCTTCCTGCCTGGGCGTGCAAGCTAACTGGGCAGGAGGTGTTGGATTTGTCCCTTAGACCTGAGCAAATGGATCAACAAGTTTTTGGACCTTCCACTTGTTTCAGG
The DNA here is from genome assembly GCA_004363575.1 of Solenodon paradoxus. Lineage (NCBI taxonomy): Eukaryota > Metazoa > Chordata > Mammalia > Eulipotyphla > Solenodontidae > Solenodon > Solenodon paradoxus. The sequence goes on from RJWH01000200.1 coordinate 69,251, forward strand.
AATTACTTCACTGGGTAGTGCTCTTTACTACAGGTCAGTGGTGGGCTGGCGACAAACACACTGCTCCTGTGTGGTATCATGACACTAACCTGGAGTGTTTAACATTTAGAAACATTATCATATATTTGTATTAACTCTTCTCCTGGTTTATGGCAACAAAATAGTATAAATGTAGAAAGGAAAACAATAACCCGCAACAAAACAGAACAAGTCTAGGTGAAATCTGAAAACCATTTAATGAATTGGATATAGGCAGATTAGCTTAAAAAGGAGAGATTAAATCTGAAACTCAAAGGATTGTGCTTTAAACAACTCACTGTGTTTTCAAAAGGCTGATTGTTTCTCCATTTACTCATATGCTATTCTACAGATAAATACAATATTTGGCATTATAAATAAAGTGGATGATTCCTGGACCAAGAAAACATATCTCTATTTTTTTTTTCATTTAAATGAAAGTTCTTTAATAGTTTCCACTTAATTGGTTTATTTGCTGCTTAGAGCTCTATTTTTTTCTCCCACATTCTGTTGGAGAGTATCTAAACGTACAAGGGAAGTATAGCCGCCTGCTATACGAAGCCAGGGTCAATAGGCAGGGTCATGGGTCCCTTCTGAGAGAGGAAATAAAGAATTCACCACCTATGTGGTTTCTCAGTGAAAAAAGACTAAATATAATAATAATTCATGTTTTTCTTAGGAAATTCTAAAAATAACATGATTTGTCCTAAAAGTCAGACCCTGATATAAAAAAAAAAAAAAAAAATCAAAGGAAAAGGCCTACGCAGGAGCAGCATTGCGCAGTTTCCAGCTTGATTGTCCACACAGAGATGTACTCACCAGGAAGCTATAGAAGAATTCATGCACAAAGAGGCCCAGCATGCAAACCAGGACATATGCTACGTGGTAGAGAAAGGCCACATCCAGGATGACTGCTCGGTACCCTCGTGTGAATGTGCCTCGATTTCCCACGAAACTCACCAGAAATACGATTTTATTACAAAGCTAAAGGGAAGGAAAGGTTAGATTTTACTGTCTTATTTATCGTAAAGCTCACATAATAGTAGGACACTGGCAAAACCTATTATACACAATGTCTGGTTGTCTTTTCTGGTTTCACATTTTGCAATTCGTTTGGCATTGCTTACATACCTGCATGGAAACATGGCACATAGAAAACTCATAGCCTTTGCAATTCCAGGGAAAAGAGAGGAAAAAGGCTGAGCGCGCCAGCTCTACAATCAGGTTAGACCTGAATTGAAACTCCAGTTCTCTCCCACGACAGTTGTGTGACCCAAGTCAAGCAAGCGATTGTTTGCACTGAAAATTTTGAATAAAGGAAATTCTGCTTCATAGAATTTCAAAGGATTTAATCATTTATGATGTATAAGATGCACTTAGTGCAATGACCCTTTAATTACTATTTTATTATATTTCCCATATTAAAATATTATGATTTTTTATTATACTGGAAATGCAACAAAAATATCTTTTCAGAAAGTATCCAGAGATACGTTCTTGATTCTTTTTAATCCTAAAATTTCTGAGCATTTTTAATTTTCTCTACTATTTTTTTAAACAAATAAGCCATTGTATTTCTATTCCTGCATTTAATCTACTTTAAAGCATTAAATATATTTATGTACCAAGATTAAATATAAAATATACAAATAATTTTAAGTACTATATGTGGCAATTATTCAATAAACATCTGAAGTCTTTACTATGCTTGGAACCAAAGCAAGTGTTTATATTAAAACGGTATTTAAAACTGCCCCTGTGGCCTAATTTTGGATACAGATATCTATACTGAGAGACTTTGGCAATAACAATGTTCTATGCAACGATTACCAAAAAATGGTTATCATAAGCACAGTGCTATCTATTCTAGAATCTGTTCTAGAATCACTGCATTACATATCAACTGAAGAGTCAACTGTGTCTCTTAGTCATCAAGGAGAGAATTACAGATTTCAAAATTTTCCCTGAGTTTTTTGTTATTCAATGGCACCACATTTGTCTTTATATGTCTGGACCAAACTTTGGGAAAGCAGACTGCTGCTTATAACATTGTTGATTTTTTCCCAATATTTATGATGGAGTTGTGTTAAAGAACACATAAAAAGGAGAGTAACACATTGAGGCACAAGTGGAATTTGAGATGTTGGGAAATCAATACAGACAAAAAGAGAAATGGGCTTATCAACTCTATGTGGTGAAGAGAGTCAAACCGAATCAATAAATAGCAACAAAATGTTCAAACTTTTCCTAAATTTTCTTCAGGTTAATCATCTCAATAATCTATCATCTCAATAATTGATGTTATTCTTTTACCATCTTGTTAACAATGTGAATAATGTCAAAGTTTAACTTCACTATTTAATGTTTCATAATCAAACTCCTAGGTTGTTATTAAATATAGCTACAGTATAATAACATATAATTGATGTGTGCAGAAAAACTATTCATAAACTCTGAACACTGAGAGGAAGTAATACATTGATTTCAAATTCTCAAAAAGAGCAATGCATTTCAATTTCTCAAATAAAACAAAAGCAAAGACACATTTCTATCTAAAAGGGCTGCTGTCAAATTTTTACATCAAAAATAAAGATTTGCATTATTTGTTTTCAGGATGATTTTTTTTTAACCTTTACCTAGAACTCGATGCTGACAAACATGTTCCTGTTCTCTTGACTTAAGTCTTAACAGTAGAGAGGAACCGATACTGGCTGTGACATCCACCTGTTTCTGTAGAGATCAGAATCAAGGTAAGTGTCATTGTCTTTTATAGTGCTCATTCCCAGGAGAAATAAGTGTGAGAGTAAGTGATTTGGGCAGGAATGAAGCTGAACTCTAGTTTTCCCTGAACTACGCACTTGAAACTTACAGTTTTTATGGGGTATTTCCATGAAAACTGAATATTTAAGGGAATAAATTTCTTTCTCCCTTTTCATGTCATGACTTATTTGACACTGTCTATCCAGTCCTTCATTCGTTGACACCATTATACAGGCAATCACTGTGTCTATAGCCAGGACCCATGCGGGCGGGATGTGAGGCCTATGCAGGAACTGGGCAAGGTGGTTCACAAACAAGACTCCCATGAAACGAAGTTGGAAAGATGCTTGAGTCAACACAAAACACCAAGATAAATGATCACAAATGCCCTCTATTTGATGTTCTTTCTCCATTTATTCTTCAAAATTATTTTTGTTGAGAATAGTGTAAATTGTGTCATGCTGGGAAAAATAGCAGGGGTTGAGGCAGAGAAATAGCATGGATACAAGTTTTCTTTACCGTCTTTTGAAAGAGATATGCCCATCAAACAATTTGACCAATCAATAGGTCTTCTAAAAACAAAAGCAAAATTAATGTTCATTTTTTAATTAATGTAAAGCAAGTTCATGAATTTTAATTAGGTAAATTAGTTATACACTACAGCAGCATTTTTATAGTTCAGTGATATGTCTTTTCAGGACTTTGAACAGAGAAAGATGCTGGATTAGTGTTGGGCACTCTGTTTCCACCTTCGCTCTGCCATTAATATTCTAGTAAACGCTCCTGGTCTCTAGAGAATGCTCAGTTCTCATTTCTAAAATAAAATGCCTGGATGTGAATAATCCTTAAGTTGTCTCATAACTCTAAAAATTCTATGCAATGTCCTTCAAATCTTATTATTTTATTTGATTACAAAAATGTATAGCTGCCTTTATATTATGCCCTTGTATTATCTGGTTCTAGGTCCCTGATCAGGAATTATATCCCCACATTACTCTGTTCTTATGGGAAAACATTATCTACCTTCCAGGAATAAATTGTAGCAAAAAAAATTGTCATTTATTGAAAAGCAAAATTGAATTTATTATAGTTAACTGCATTATCATATTTTCATCAACCTTCTTACTAAAATGAGATGATTTGATTAAGCCTCCATTTCAGGCATGTCCTAGTAGCCTAGCAGTCTAGCACACCCTGCGCACAGTCCACATACATCCCAAAGTCCCCGTTCAAGACTTGGGCAGGGGTAACGACCAAGATGAACAGCTGTATACAATAAATAAAGGTTTCTTCCTTCTCTGTCCCCTGCCTGCCTGCCTACTTGCCTTCAATCCTGCCTATACTTTTCCTTAAAAAAAAAAGTCTCCATTTCAATGAAATTACATCTTTGAATAGGTTTTCTATGGGTGAAGGTAAGGTAAAGCTTTCATGCAATTAAAATCACCCTGGAAATCTTTTAGATTACTTACAGAACAATACAGTAAACATTGTGGTGTCAACTGCAGTATCTGTTAATAAATTAGACACATGCTAGTTTTCTCTAGTTTCCTATTTCTGCAACTGGATATCAGAAGTAGTTAAAATTATTCAGTGACCATATTATATAAGAAACAGGAGTGTGTGTGTGTGTGTGTGTGTGTGTGTGTGTGTGTGTGTGTGAGAGAGAGAGAGAGAGAGAGAGAGAGAGAGACAGAATGTTTCCACTCGATATATAATTGAATTTGTATATGTTAAGTGAACATACAGCAGAATTCAACATCCTAGATTAGTGGTAACATAAGACTTGCAGGAAACTCCACAGGTAAGTTATAAGGGTATGGCACTATGAAACGGGCACACTGTGGCTTACTGTGCATAGCTACCTGATATGATGCGGCATTTGTTTCTCCTTTTTGTAAAATGGTGAGACCAAGTTCCAGTATAAGGAAACACTTTCACATTACAAACAACTATGGGAAAGGCTAATAATTTAGAAATGCCTTTAAATAAGCTATACATTTCTAGGTATGAGTAGAGAAAAATAAAACTTTATAGATTAAAAAAAGTGTTTAGAAGACATTAAAAGAGCTTCCAGAGGTATATTATGCATTATTATTAAAAATCTTAAAATGTAGACAATAAAAATTAATGAAATGGTTAAGCAGATTATAGTAGCATGGAACTAATGCAATTAAAAGAGATTTACAAATAATTTTGTTGTCATGAAAGAATATTAGTGAGCCCACATTGATAAAATCTTTGTTAATATTTGTTAAAACAATGTTAACCTCCATTACCAATAAATAAAATGCAATGTGGAGGGTAGGAATGACTGCACTGGGTTATAAGATATGCTTTATAATAGAGAAAACATTTCAATTTTTGGAAACATCTCATATATTAAGATAATGTCTGTGACAAGACAGACTAGTTACAATCTAAACAAAACTTTGATTTTTAGTAGTGAGCAAAAATGATCAAAATTAAGCATCACAATAAGCAGGCAGTAATAACACTAAATTGAGTCCCCCTGCCACATTGGTTGCTTTTCCAAAAACAGGGCTTTCTTCATTTAACACTGTGAAAAACAAAGTTCAGAAACAACTCTGTGAACCAAAATGCAAACATTTTTTACCACCGTGAAAACAATGTTTTATAATTCAATCATACTTCATAGATTAGTCAATGATAATCTTTATTGTTGTTCCATCATGATCACAGTTAATTGCTCTTTTTAAAACCTTTCATGCTAATCTTCTCAACAACCAGGTGAGAAGAGACTAGATGTTAACATCCTCAGTTCACTGATGAGAAGAATGAAATTCTGCTGAAGATCTGGAATTCTGATTTTCATAAGGCTGAATTGTCAGTTAGATATTTTCTTTTGCCTTACCTGTATCTTACATCTATAGTTTTAACATTTATAGTTTCACCTGTTTTGTAAATCTACTTTTAAACTAAGTTACCATATTGAAACTGAATGTACAAATGCGATGTTTTCAGTTAATTTTTTCCTGCCTTCTGGGAAACGGTAAATCTAGAAAATTGTATAATGAGTTAATTATGTTAAAAATTTAAGTGACTATTCACAAAATTTTTTATTCTATATGATATCAGAATTACTGATAACAAATCTATTAATAACTATAATATCAAAATTACAATTATTCAATCTAATTTGTTACCAAAGTTGATTATTTTCTTTGCTCAAAATACACATTTCCAGGCACTAGTAAAGAAAAAAAAACTTTACAGATTTAAAAAAAGGGTTTAGAAGACATTCAAAGATTTTTCATAAGTATATTCTTCAGATCCTAACATAACTTTTGTGGACTGTGTGAATAGATGTTTTATGCTATGAAAGCTATTAGACTCCCCACAGATTCATATTGTTATGAGTATTTTTTCTGATGTAGTAAGGTATGAAATTTGCCTCTCATATGAATAGTCATTTCTTTCTTTCATTTTTTGAGGAAGGAAGGTAGGCAGGTAGGCAGGCAATAAGGAACAAAGATGAAGAAGCATTTCTATTTATTTGTTCATTTCTGATTTTTCCTCTTGGGCCTGGATCACAAATTTGGGTCCCTGGGCTTTATATGGTCCACAGCCCAAAGGCTGACTTAATGCTTGAACCACCAGGGCATATTCATAAGAAAAATCATTTCTTATGAGGAAACTTCTCATCAAGTCAGGCAGAAATTCTTTTCATCCTGTCCCTTGCAAGGGAAAGAAAAACACTCCAAATGTTTTGGGTTCTCCCAACAGACATTTAAAGGTTATTCCATATCTCTTTATATATTCCTGAAGCTTCTGGACAGAAAGAACCGTATCTTCCATCTCTTGGTATTTTCAGTGTCTATGCAACGGAGGTCCCATAAATGTTTATTTTTGGCCTAACTATCTAGCTATTATTTTAATTTACCAAACATAGATCTTCTCACTTGGACTAATGTCTTACTGAGGACCAATTATGAAATTTTGGATATTATTTACTTCCTCAAATAATTTGCCTTAATAATCAATGTATTTTTTAAAAGACAAATAAGATGGATGTACCATTAGGTGCAGAAAAAGTTATATAAATTCATGAAGAGTCCATTAATTAGTTTAGTTGGTCATATTGCAAAAATTAGCTTAATTCCAAAGCACTGAAAATACAAATTCACTTAACGTTAATAATTTTGGAATATTTAAATGCTAACTACTAAGGTAGAGAAAAATGGAATTGGGAAGGAGGAAGGAAGGCAGAATTATATCTGTGAATGTGATAATAGCTGCCCTCAAAAAACATGTAGAAATGTATACTTGGTACTTTATAAGAATTCCTTATTGATAGACCTCTTTGCATGTATAGCACACTTCCCTTTATTTATAATAACTGAGGAGTAATTGGAAACTGGGTTGCCTGGATGTTTTAGTTAAGTGGGAGTTATATACAATATGTACGATTTCTGAAGAATTATAAAATATGGATCAGAAATACAGAACTGACCATAGTAGCTCAGCATTATAATTCTCCAAAGTTTCGCTCTTTCATTTAATTATCTTTAATAACATTTGCTGCATATTTTATGTGCAAGGAACTGCAAATGCATAAAATACAAAGATAATCTTTCACTCCTCTACTCATTTATTCATTAATTTATTTAATAAGAGATATTTTCTGAATACCAATGATGTTCCAGACACTGATCAATCATCCTTAAGAACCATACAATGGGTGTACCCTTGTGGCTCACACAGCTAAGACAATAAGGTGCAGATCACATAATGCCCAAGGACCCAGGTTCAATTCCAAGCCAGGGGAAAATAATAAGAACAAAACAAACAAGTGAAATGTATAATGTAGTAGGAGACATAAGGCCTATATACAAATAGCAGAATATAGAACATTATGATAGAAACCCAGTAAAAGATACAGAAAGTACTTTAGGTATTCAGCACACATATTAGTGTCCCTTATTTGCTTACCTGGCCTTTTGTTCATCAACATAATGATTTACTTTATCTTAGTGTCCCATTATAGCTCTGCTATGCAGTAAGTGGTCTGGGTCCTTTCAAGTTTCATTTCTTGGGTACAATTACTATATTTGAAATGGTATTCTGGCTTACGTACTTAAACTTATCTAACTCAAGTTAGATATGTGCTGTAGATATGAAATGTGCTCCTTTCTAATATTTTAAAATTTAGTAAAAAAAAGTCTCATCTATGCCTTTCACAAGTATATAGGTTTTGTTCACACAAAAACAATACAATTTCATATTTTCTCACATAACAATCCTTTTTCTTTGGCATTTCATAAAAGATACATACTTCTAAAGTTCTACTCAATAAAATGTAACCTCCCCGGATGATTCAGAAGTCACTTTAGGTTGTTAACAATGGCTCACAGTCACTTCTGTCAAAAGCTACCGGTATAAGATGCAGAAGATATTAAAATTCAATTGGATGAAATTGACATAGAGCTGGGACATGCCCTAAGATATATCAAAATTTTATTTGTCATCTTTCATTTCCCTCAAAATTAAATAGTCTAAAATTAAGCTCTGGTTAATTTGGGTTCACAATAACTTAGAATTTACTCTACATATGGAATTAAAGCATACAATTACATTTTTATATTTATAGACTTTTAATCTGAATGGTACAAAGTTAAGTATATACTTACATTGGCTGCACCAAGGAGTATTAAAGTAGGCCCAAGACCTATTGTATATATTGATCTGAGCATGACTGACACGAGAAACGGCCGAATGCCCACAGGCTTGGAGAAGAAAAACAGCAGAGATGTGCAGATTGTGACTGCAATCCAAAGAAGAACTGAGAACAGTGGAGAAAGTGTACCTGAAAAGTGGAAAAAGCTTGTTTGTACTAAGAACAAAATTAGAAAACCTGAAAGTATTTGCCATTCTATATAACATAACACATCAAGCCATATGATGCTGAATTTCAAATCAACACACTCTACACCGGGTATGGAGGAAATGTCTTTGAACACATTACTCTTTGTTACATTTCCAGAAAGCTTGTGATTGATTTCACTAGTTAGTAATACTTCTTCCATTAAGTCTGAGAACTGTTTATCTTTCTCACCTATGGAAGTTATATGCTGCTTTTGATAGGAGGTCACTTGAGAAACAATTAAAAGTTTATGATTAATAGTCACTGAATGTACATTTAAATCATGTGAAACCAGGTATGTTTTCATTAAACTCTACAGTATTTTGCTCTATTCTATGAATTTCTATATTATAGAATGCTCTAAAGAATTCAGCCTAGAATATCCTGTCTACATTTTACTGTGTAAAACACAAGCCTAAACTGCTAAAACACATGTGCATATATGTACATGTATGAGTATGTACATCTGAAGGCCAACACAAGTTCTAAAAAAAAAAAAAAAGTGCATGATTTCATCATCAACAAAAGCTCCAAATGTTTTTAAAATGAACTCGTTTACAAACAAAATTTTGTCAGAAAATGCCCTCAAAAGGGCTCTAAAGAAATTTCCTTTATTTAAAATAAGTATAATCACTGACATGTGGATTCCAGGAATCCCTCTCTGAATGTCAGGTGGTGCTGCACTGGCAGAAGTAAATTAAGGGGCAACAATCTTGGGCCGATAAGATTGGCTCTGGGGCCTCAAATCCTGGGTCTACAGTTGGTGAAATCAGAAAGCAACAAAATGGATATTTCTACTAGTTATTTCTGATGGGTGGCCTTCTAGTATTTATAAAGGAGTTCATTCTGTGTCTTACAGTGGAAATCTTGTGATTTTCTGATTATCTAGATTCCTTCAATGAATTCTGGATTTTACTTCTTATACTGCTAATGAATCAAAAGTAAGTAGGAAGATCTTGTCAGATATTAAAAAACAAAAACCAAATCAGAAAAGAACCTCACTGCTGGAACATGTTTATTTTGTAATGTTTCTTATGTTATCTCGTAACATGAGCAGTAATGAAGGAAGGTTGGGAAGAGAGATGTGATCTGCCCTCTCACCAAATTTATGATCTGCTAAGATTATACTGGGGAAAACAACAATGAGATATCATCTTACACCTGAAAGACTGGCTATTATCCAAAAGTCTGGAAACAAATGCTAGTGAAGATGTGGAGAAAAGGGAACACTTTTTCACTGTTGGTGGGAGTTCAAACTGGTACAACCCCTATGGAGAACAGTTTAGAGACTCCTCAAAAAATTGAAGACAGCTATCCCATATGATCCTCTCATTTCACTTCTGTATTATCTACCCAAAGGATACAAAAACACCCCTCTACAGAGATGTATGTATCCCCATGTTTACTGTGGCCCTATTCGCAATTAACTAAGAACTGAAAATTACCTTGTGCCCAATATCAGATGAATGGACAAAGAAGATGTGGTACATATACACAATGGAATACCACACAGCCCTTAGAAGACATGAAACTCTGCGATTTGAATCAACATGGATGGATCTAGAAGGCATTATGCTAAGTGAAACAAGTCAAAAGAAGAAAGATAGATACCAGATGACCTCACTTATAGGTGGAATGTGAATAGACAAACCAAAGGAACAGATGAAACATAACCAACCCTGAAACATTTTCAACAGAACTGAGGTTACCAAAAGGGAATGGGGCAGGCAGGGGCAGGTGGTGGTGGAGCCCACTGGACAATGGGGAAGAACACTTGGTGATTTGTTGGAGGGCATGGTGTGTTGAAATATATCTAAGAAATGGGGAACCTCTACATAGGAAATTATTTTAATGTGTAGAATAATTACTACAAAAAAGAGATTACACTGGGGATGGGGAAGAAAGGGGGATAAATTGAGCTGGAAATTACCTTCAATTCCTATCCTCTGGCAATGCTAACAAAATAAGTGCACAACTCATGTTTATTAGGACTGACATGACAAGACTCTCGTAGCCTGACCAACAACTGCCCAACCTGCACAGAGCTCAAACAGCCCTGGAGATAATAGTGCCTTCTCTCTCATGCTCATGGGGCCTCTGTCAGAATGGAAGCTCTGTAAGGGGAGGCCCATCTCTGGGTCTATCACAGTGCCTGGCATGCAGTAACAAATACATTCCTGTTGGTTAAATGAATAAACAAAAACATTATGGGTTGGTTTTGAGTAAGCTTCCAGTTACAAATTCCCCACTTGTGGATTATCACCTTTACTAAAAGTGCCAACAACAATTGCACATGTCCCAATTTTAGCCAGTCACTGGATGCCTCAGTATAATTCATAAGGTGCCAGGCGGCATTCTTATTTCAAATGTTCCAACATGAACAATGACAGTCACCCTGTGCTTTGTCATTAACTACTATTTCCAGACAGTGTTTGGCTTACTGAGATTTCCCCTTGATTAAACATGAAATTATAATCACAAGCTCAAAACTGGGCATTTGATCACTTTGTAGAAGGAACTCAGAGTGTCGAGCACATAAATACATGTATCTACTTTGATGCTAAATACGTGTTTGTGAAATTTATGTGTTCGTGGAATTAATAAACATAAAATTTCTTTCAAACGGCTATTAATTGAAAAATTGCTAATTGTTATTTTACCATCATTTGTAATTACATTCTGTATGAATGATTATATTGGTTTCTAGCTGAAGATTTCACACTAAAAAAAGTAAACTAAACTTTTAAAGAAATTGTACAAATTGCTAAGCCCAGTTTTTACCAAATAAGGGTAGAAAGGAGGGACTGTTTGCTCTTGAAATTTGTATTTAATTCCATTTTCTATAAGGAGCATGTATTACTTTCATAATGGAAAAATGTGGGAGTGCAAATTGGTGCAACCCCATTGGAAAACAGTTTGGAGATTCCTCCAAAAGTTGAAGTGGAAATCCCACATGATCCCATCTTTCCACTTCTGGGCATCTGCCCAAAAGACACAAAAGCACTAATTCATAGAGATGTATGCACCCCCATGTTTACTGCAGCCCTATTCACAACAGCTAAGAACTGGAAACTACCTAAGAGCCCAACGTTAGATGAATGGATAAAGAAATGTGGTGCATATATACAATGGAATACTACACAGCCCTTAGAAGAGATGAAACCCTGTCATTTGCATCAACATGGATGGACGTAGAGGAGATTATGCCAAGTAAAATAAGTCAAAAGAAAAGAGATAGATACCAGATGACCTCACTCATAGGTGGAATGTGAATAGAAAAAACAAAGGAATAGATGAAACAAAGCTAACCTGTGGACACTTGCAACAGAACTGAGGTTACTAATAATGAATGGGGTGGGGGTGTGTGCAAATGGTGTTGGAGCCCACTGGACAATGGGGAAGAACATTTGGTGATTTGGTGGAAGGCAGGGTGTGCTGACATATATCTATAGAATGGGGAACCTATACACAGGAAGTTATTTAAATGTATAGAATAATTACCATAATAAAAAATTACATAAAAAATGTTACTTGGCTGTATAGAACATGCTGCCAGTCTCTCTATTCTTCTGCTACCATGGACCTTTCCTGCTTCCCCACCTCAGTTCAACTATAGTAGAAAAGCGGAATGGTACCCAAAATTTGAACATGATTTTCCCAGCAAGTCACATGCTTTCTGGATGTGAAAAATTCTCATGGCAAAAATTTTCTCCACTAACTAGTCTGCCTCTTCCCAGTGAAATCTAGTCAGGGAGCATTGGCATGGCACTCCACTTCTGAAAGCATCTAAAAGATTCCTTAGTCTTCAAGGCTGCTGCTTCAGCTTCAATCAGTGTAGCCTCACTCCTCAAAATCTGAATCCAACTGAGAAAACTCAATCCCAAACCTGAAAAATAAGCCCTGGATTCCAGAATAAATTCAAATCAAACTCTTCAAAGTCCTGCAATGAAAGGAGATTGTGGTGGGTTGGCCTGAAGATGGAATTGGGGGCAGGGAAGCCCTAATAAGTTGATCTTCTCAGAATCACCTTCCCCTTAAGTATCTCTATTCATTATTGTACACTACTACCTTGGTTAAAGAAAATACTACTCTCAGTTAATTTTATAGCCCAGGTGTGGACCAGATTATCTGGGAACAAAAATTCCCAGCAGCTCATGTGTGATCAGGCAGGAACATATGCTTGGAGAAAGCTCACATAGCTGCTCTCTCTGCCATCGCTGTCCTCACTGCCACACTGACCACAGTGACTCCTACCAGCCTGTACTAGGTTCTGGGTCTGGGAGAGGTGCCACTTTGACCACAGATCTTTCTTGGCCCAGAATTCACCATGTGATTTAGTCATCAATTCTAAACCCCAAATCTGGGGACTTTGGGGTTGGAAGAAATCCATGTATATTTTTTTCTTTTTTAATTTTCCACTTGAAAACTCTTTCAGACTTACGTAATCATTGCAAAAATATCCAGAATCCACCCAGATTTCCCAAATGTCAACACCTTACATAATGACTGATATCAGGAAACTGACTGGATAGCCACTTTTTTCTAGAGCCTTACTCAAAGTTCATTAGCTGCCTATTTAATATCCTTTTTCTGAAACAGGACAACATGTTGCATTATCATGTCTCTTTAGTCTCTTTTAATTTGTACAATTCCTTAATCTTCCCATATCTTTTGAGAAGACTTTTAATAACTTCTTTGATTTCCTTTCATATGATAGTTCTGTTCCAGTTTTCCATTTCTCCCTGATTCAGTCTCAGTAGGCTGTATGATTTTAACAACTGACCATGTCCTGTAGGGTGTCTAATTTATTGGTATACAGCTGTTATGTCTCTTATGATGCTTTGTATTTAACTTCTCCCCTTTCATTTCTGATTCTAGTAACAAGTTTTCTCTTTTTCTTAGTGAACCTAGCCAAAGGTTTGTCAACTTTATTTTTTCAAAGCACCAGCTTTTGGTTTCACTTGTCATCTGAATTGTCTTGATTTCTATTTAATTTATTTCTGCTCAGATTTTTATTATTTCCTGTCTTCGACTGACTTTTGGCTTAAATGGTGTTTTTTCTAGTTGCTTTAGGTCTAGGATTGGATCATTTATTTGAAATTTTTCTTGTTTCTTGAGGTAGGCCTGAATTGCTATAAAATTCTCTACGGTTCTGGAACCCACATCTTCATTCTCATGTGACTCTAAATACTTTTTCAATTATTTTATTTCCTTTTCCTTTTTACCCCAAAGGCACTCAGAAGCATGTTGTTTAACCTCCTCCTATTTTGGAGTAACAGATCAGCACAAATGCACTAATAGCTACCCTAGGGCCTTCCTGAAATGTCAGTGTCCAGGGCTTGCACTGCATGGAGCAAGCATTTTGGTTCACAAGGAGACTATGCCCCTTTCCTCAGGCTATGCTGAGGTTACTTTGTTTCAGTGAATAAATGTCAGTTCACTGGTGTGGGGATACCTACCTATAGGGTGGGTCCTTGAGCTCTTGGAAGAGTGTCCATATCACTGGTCTCTCCTTATGGACCTCAAGGTCTCTGAACTCAGCAGTGTGACACCAAGACAGAATGGCTTCTCCTACCATTTATGAAGATGTGTGTCCTTTCTCTTTGGGGAGCTGCTGGACTGTGTTCCTTTTCAAAGGTCATAGTTGTAAAATAGGGGTAGTTTTGTAGTGTCCATGGGCAGGAGGTGAGTTAAAGTTCTTACCAGTTTGCCACCTTAGAACCAGAAACGTTGTCTTTCATAAACTTGAAGAGGTATCCCTCATTTTGGTTTTGTCTGAAATGTCCTGAGCTTACACATTTTTTTTTTTTTTTTTAGCAAACAATGTCATGTCTTTGTCAGTGCATGTTATCAACAGGAACCAATGTTCATATGCCTCACTACTGGTGATTCTAACGTTAATCACTTAGGTGATTTCTCCACTTTAATACTGCTTTTCCTATTAAAATCAATAAGCATGTTGTAGGGAAATACTTTAGACTAAAGTGCCATATCTTGTTTCTCATTATACTTTCCATCTAACATTCACCTATTAGTTTAACATCCATTGGTGATTCTTATTACTGTGATGTTTTGGCATATGGTGATATTCTGTCATCAGGATGGGTGATAGAAATTGCTTTCATTCCTTCTATGCTTATTAACGGGTAACTAGTATATGATTGTATGGAAGAGGTTTATCTTCTCATTTGCAATATGGACTCCTGAATTTTTATTTTATTCTGTGGGTTTTTATGTATTACTATCAATATTTTTTTCTCAGTTATTTCCACAGATTTGGCTATTTGGAGGTCTTTCAGGTTGGATCATATGATCTTTGACATGGCTCCATCTTTTTTCTTTTTAGGAACCTTAATGATCAACAAATGCATCTTTAAATCATCCCAAAATGCTCCTGGCAAATAGTTATCCACTGAATATTTGACAAAATCCAGCACTAGATTTCTTCTCTAGAAAGTTCTGATGGCCTACCTTGCTTATAATCTTTGTTTCCTCAGTCTTTCTAGCAATGCAGAGTGTATAACTGAAGGTCAGAGGCTGAGTTTATCCTGACCAACATTTTAACCTTATTCATTCAATTAAGATTAAATAACTCATACAGAACTGTAATCATATTACCCAAATATAACCTTGGCATAGCTCGTCTTCTTCTCCCTTTCCTCTTAGCTCCACTTCCACACCAGATATCTAAGAGAGAGCCTCTACCTTAGTTACTACTATTCACTTCTACTTTTTTCTTGGAGTAAAGTCTACATCTGCACCTGATGATTATGAATCATGTTCTCCAGTATCATTTGTGTTCATCTTCTTTCTAAGGGTAATGTCTTACTCTAAACTCTACTATAGATGTGGTTTCAAGTGCTTATTCAGGGATCAGTTGTAACAGCAGTATCTTGTGAGATTTTTAAAAAATACAAATTTCTGGAATGCACTCCTTAATTATTGGGTAAATCTTCTTAAGTGTCAGATCAGATTATCTGTCTACAAGGCTGAAGTGCTTACCTCACAAGATTATGAGGAAGATGAAAGGAAATTAGGTATGTGGAGTGCTTACCATTTTGTCAGACCCATTCTAAATGGCAAACAACACAGGCTCCATTATCATTGTCAATATTATTATAACTGCTACTAGATGACTCTTATAAAATATCAGGTGTCCTGCTTTCTCCTGAATGAGTAAAGTGTGGATGTCTGCAGAGTGCCATTGCCCACCACCATTATATCTGATGTACAATAGATGGCAGCAGAGGCTATATACATTGGCCCTGGTGGTCAAGTAATGGAACTCAAGGAAAATTATGTCCTCTATGAAAATTCATTATTTTCCTGTCATCTCTATGCTTTAATCCCAAACATTCACATAGAATAGTACTGGATTAGAAACAAAAGGATTAAACTTCTTTTCTGAGAGCTGCCATTTTGGGCCATACTAGGCTTTCATACTTTTATTTGTCAAATGAGGGCTTGATATAGATGATTTCAAAAATTGCTTTCATATATGACTTTATTAAACAGGACTCTATAATCTACTCTCAGCATTCTGTATGCACATGGTAATAATTTATCATTTCATGGCGAACTTCTCTCATTATAAGAGTTACAGTCTTCTGGCCAAGAAGGATATTACCCCTAAATGAGACCAAACACAGTGGAAAGGGAGTTGTTCCCACTTCCTGCTGGATTTGCAACTTCCGCACAATAGATGGCCAAACACTTACTATGTATTTCATGGTTATTTAATTCACACATCTACTCTACTGCCAAACATTTGGGTTTTTAGCAATGACATACTTTCTAAAAAAGGCAAACACTTTTATGACTACTTAGATTATGCCTAAAGGTTAGGACTCTGATATCTATAATCTGTCATGGACCTTTGAAATAGAAATTTACTCCCATTTCCTTTCTTTCTCATGGCTAGCTCATCTCAAATTGGCTGAAATACCTATTGCTCTCATCGTACCATATTTTATCAGACGTCCCTAGTATTAACATTCACCTTGTAATAACAATGAATAAACTTTATCATTATCTATCACTAAACATTATTATTATAAACAGTTCATCCACAGTATCTCATTAAATTCTCACAATAATCTTGTGAAGAGATGAGATACAAAATTACTTTGTGGTTATTATTTGCCTGTATCACTCAGCTTTTCTTCCAAGTCTTTCAACAACCATTACAAATACATTTGTCTGATTATATCCCAAAAGCATTACATATTTTCCAGGACACTTAGCAAACTTAAAATAATGCCCACAGCTCCACCATTTAGTATGCTTCTCCTGTATTTCCCATTTCACCAAAAGTAGGATAATTTCTCTTGTTTTTGCTTTTAGAAAACTTCATGTGTTATTAGTTTAATAATATTAATTTAATAGCTGACATTCATTGCTTTCTCTTACCATCATATTGTCTTATGCTGTACATTTTTAAGGTCTTAATATATTCATTATAGAAACTTAAGATGAAGCAAAGAGAACAATAAAAGGTAAATTCCAATATTTAAGGTAATTACAATGCTAAATCTCTTGTTTTCCCAAATATTTCTGTTATTGAGATGATATAGTATAAAAAACACTTTAGTCATTATAAATAGGTAGAATACATTTTTCCAGTCTTACTTGTCACATATATAATACTGCTCTAATTGCCCATCTGTATGAGCTTTTTGAAAAATGCCATTTGCATTGATCAGTTTTCTGCCTCCTCTACTTACCATTATACCCTATTTCCAAAGAAAACAGGAAAATCTCTTTACAAGAATTACAAGATTATTATTTTGAGCTCTAAATAGCTAAGGAAAGCATTAAGAGAATTATTTCTACAGATTTCAAGTATTTATCATTTTAAGAAAGACAAGTACTTGCCTTCATCACCATCATCCCCAAAGGGGTAGAATAGAGCAACAGCTAAGTTGATGAACACAGCCAAGTTGAAGGAGATGCTTCCCCAGAGTGAGATGTGCCTTGAGAACCAGAACAGAGCCTGGTTACCTGGTCAGATAAGAAGAGGGGCAGGACAGAATGTGAGTGCTGGCTCCCAGGCATGAATCCTACTGCAGTAACATTCTACTATGCAACCATGTAAACTAGTATAAAATTATATATAAATAAACATCAAATGCAAGTTATTTTAGACAGATTATAATCAACATCATAAGGGAGTTTTCAATTTGGTTCTTTCTATATCCTTTAGCCAATTTACACCTAAATCATTATAGAAGAGCAAGTTATTTTTGCAATCACTAAAGGTAATCAGAAAAGCTGATTCTGTACTAACTCTAATACATCCCTTCAGTAGATTAGGGGCAAGATGAGTTAGCAGTTGCCTAGAGTGTCTTTTAATGGAATGGTAAACACTGCTATATAATTAAACAATACTGATAAACTGATCCAACACCAAGTTTAAAGTCAAATAAAAAATCCAAACTCTGGGCAGAGATATATCTCTGATGAACATTCCTATGATACAGAAAATTACCTAAAACTTTGAAACTCAATAGCATGGCATAATATGGTTTACTGGGAACTAGTAATTCATAATGTGATCTAAGTTTGAGATCTTAACACATCCTAAGAACTTGCTTGGTTTGCAACAGTGAAGAAAATGAGAGCTACAATAAAAACTATCAATAGTAGGAGAGGCTTTGCTCAGTATTTTCAAAAACTGGATTCTGTATCATCAGAAATTAATTAGTAAATGTATCCACTGAATACAGTTTTTAGTAACAAAAGATTAGTTCTTTCTACCTCTTTTAAAGAACTAAACAGATATATCAAAGCTTATAATGTGGAGCACATGACTTCTTCAGGTCTTGTCCATTTTCTAACCCTTAATATTGTAACAACAGGTTTAAGATACTGTAGTCAACAGAGGAGGGAAGGCTTATCATTTTCAAACAGAAATGATAAACTTTCAAAATATGTTCCACTAATTCCAATCTGGATACTGTTGCTTACTTATACACTGAACTTCCCTTGAAAACATCTTGTTTTCCTTCTTTTGGAATGGAGCACTCCAACAATGGAAAAGGTTAAGATTAGTCAAGGCATTTAGTTGACTAATGCATCATAACCTGTAAACATCTGCATCTCCATCAATGCTTAATTAGGAGTCCTCGTTTTTAAAAGCAGAATATAAAGACAAACTTAGAAGATGCTGATGCATATGTATGTAATAACAAATCCTTATTTGAAAACCCGCTGAATAAATTAAGAGTCTGTCTAAAACTTCAGAAGAGTTTCTTCCAAATTTTAAAAGTAAAATGTACACTGGAAATTATTTTAAGATCAGTTTTTGATGAATGACAATATCAAAAATAACACGGATTCCAAATTATCCAATTTATTTTTTTTGTAAAGGGGGATAGATGGCATCTTATGTAGGAAAATAAACTAAAGCTTATCTTGAATTAAGCTATAAGTAATGGGAACTAATTTTAACCCAAAATGACAACATTGCTATATTCGAATGCAGAGTTCAAAAATTTGTAGTTTGATCTGTGAAATCAAGATACGCTGAAGGAAAGAAGGACATGAAATAATTTTATTGAATTCTAAGACGGTAACGTCATCAGAGGATGAAGGTACTGGTGCTGCTGTCCTTTCAGTCAATCCACTGACTGTCACGCCAGTGAGGGCCTGTTCATAGACGTCAAGCCTGCAACTGTTCAAAAGTTCAAATATACAGCTGCAGCCTAGCATTTCATAATATTTATAAACTATAGAATCAACACTAAAAACCAATCGAATTGGCCAGTTTTCTGTTTTCATTAAACCACAGGTATCTCTGTTCCTGTTGTAGACTGAGTTTGTGTTCTGGAATCTGCTAAGTGACTGGAGTAACTGCAGACAGCAAGAAATGAAAAATCAATTTAGATAACACTGTCATGTATCCCAAAGTACCAATTCATCTACTATGATGCTCTTAAATAACCGTTTTTTGCTTACTGTACTTACTCCTGATTTTCTTTTGCCACTTCATTTCATTGTAGAGATCTTCTGTTTGCTGGAAAAAGTCATTCACTTTACTTCCTTGTTCGTCCCTCTCCGTTGTATTGAACACACGGCACTTGGATTCTCGAGTAAGGTATTCGCATATGCTGGGCACAGGGAAGACTATTTGTTCCATGGTCCTGTCATGCCGAACAATCTGAAAACATTAATTTGCATTGGGTTTACCCTTTCAACACTTAAGTCTTAGACTCTAGTTTGAATTTAGCACGAGTTTATTAATAACATTTGATGATTTCAATTATGAAAAAATTGCAGCTTAAAGTATCTAAAATAGTTCTTTACCATAGTCCTTAACATGTTTGTGTTTAAATTAGAGAGACCAGCTGAGTAATGCATTTTAAAAACTATACTTTGTTATAAATAACAAAACCCAAAATCTTTACTTGTTCTGGATAAGCATTAGATTTTGGACATCCATTTTTGTTTTTATAAACTACATCAGAGAACTAAGCGTCTTAAGTAGCAATTGACTGGCTATGCAACTTTAAACATAACACTTTGTATATTTGAATCTCATTCTTAGCCTGCTCTTTTTAGGAAGGACTGTTGTGGGACAAATGACTCATTCAACATGATTGCCCAAGTTCTACAGAGAAAGGTGCTTTCTATCATTGAGATGTTTTCCTACTCATGACAAACCATATTTATGTAGGCAGAATACCCATTCAAGCAGAGATGTAAATATTCATTATTTTGAACTTCTCTTTATTTGGTATTTGTGGCAGTTTTCTTTAAACAATAAATAGGCTAAGTATTTTCATACATCTTTGCTATGTAATAAGGTTTGTGTGGACTAAATCTACAGGTTTATATTTACATTCTCTACCCAGCCCTCAGGAATGAAGCCAGAAGAGTCACTCTACCTCTCTTTGCCCCTGATGTGACCCAGTTTTTAAAAATGAGGCATAAAGAGTAATATCCTGGGGGGTTTCCAAATAAAACAATACAAACCCCAAACCAAATACAGAACACCTAATTTCCCTTGGGTCTGTACCCTCTTTTTTCATGTATAGAACAAAAGTAGTATAAGGCGTAAGGGTTGAAACTCTGGCAGTCGTTCTGCACCAGGAGGTGAGATTTCACCAGCATGAGGAGCCTCACACAAAGATGAGACATGTCTGACTGGTGAAGACATTACAGCGTCGCTTCATCAGCTACAGAACTACTGGTACCTCCAGACGTCCCATTATGTGAGATCACTAAATATTTGTTTTGTCATTTAAACAACTGTCGGTCTGGAATCTGTTATTGTAACTGAAGTTGCCCTACATGATATGTTACATATGCAAACTATATTCTAGAATATTATCATAAAACAAATAAGGTGACATTTAGATGTGGTAAATAAAATAAAAATTTCTGAACACAGGTTTAAAAAATCAATTACGCTAAAGAAGAATTGGATATCTTTAGTATGGTAGGCAACAGTATATGAAAAAAAGGTTTACTTGATGCAATAATGTCAAACTTAAACGAAAAATTCTCAGGCTACATTATGGAATTAGTAGCTTGATTATTAAAAGCCGAGCTATTCAGTTCCTTTATGAAATGTTACATTTGATTCTTCTTGGCACATTTTATGAAAGACATTGACAAACTCTATTATTGTAAAAAATGGGGCTCTGTTCACTGTAAGAAGTCAAATACAGATAATTCAATACAATTGTTCAACAAAAACCTTATTCCATTCTTAGGTGAGGAGCTCTGGGAATTTAAAGTGAAAAGCAACATGATTCCTGGTCCTTAGGAACCTTTAGTTTTATAACTATGATAGTTCTTCAAATATTAGAACCAATCTATCATGTTCAGAGGGGAAGCAAAATCTCTGAACAGCGCATAAACATTAAAGTATGTACTTCGTATTAAAAAAAAAAACTTTTCTAATTATTAGAGTTTTTCAGGATTAGATCACTTTCTTCCTGAAGGAGTGAGATGCCTAACAGCAAGAATTCACAGCAGAAGTGAGATCACTGTGGGACAATTCTTCTTGGGATGGGTGATAGACCAGGTCCTTCCTACTGTCTTTAAGTCTATAATTTATAAACAATTATTTTCAACATTTGTTAAATCAGTTCTATTCCTGTCAGTTTTAATTTTGAAAATATAAAAATGAGTGAGATGAGTCCCCGCCTCAAGCAGGAGACAAGTAACTCCTAAAAACTAACAACATTCCAATGTGACATATGAATCAGACAGAATTATCACCCTGCTATGGGAGCACAATGGGATGGAATTAATGAAGGGCTGAAGGAAGGAAAGAAAGGACACTTCTCTGAGTAGCTCATATGAGCTAGCCTTCAAATGAACATGAGAACTGAAGTAATACGAAGAACTTAGAACATCAACCCAGACCATACTTCTTTGAATCCTGGACTTCTACACATTCTATGAAACCTCATGCATTCTTCAAAGTTACTTCAAACTCAGTTTATCTAGTAATCAACAAATGATCATCCTCTATATTTTGAATGCTAATACTAGGGTTCCAGGATCCTATGCATAATACCAATTTCAATTTACTCAAAAAAGGAAGCCAGGGGGCATCATTTTCCACACCTTTTCCCCCATCTTATATGTGCAATCCAACTTCAAGTACATATGCATTTGTGTGTCTGTATATTTTCCTCCATCATCTAATTATCTTCAAATCCAGAATCTCTCACCATTCCTATTATAATATCTTTCTTTCTTTCTGTCCTTTCCACAGTTCTTGCCCCTTCTTTTTCAATCCTTTCTGCAAACAGCAACTCATCTTCTCATGCCATCCCCCTCCTGCGTTCTTTCATACCTCCCCTTCATTTACATCTACCTGAAATCCTGTGCTTAATCTTCAGTAGAGAAAATCTTCTACTCAACCCTTATGTATTTTTTATGGTAACCTTCTGTGTGAAATCTATCCTGAAATTCCCCTGGTACAGTGATTACCTTTTCCTCTATACTTCCTTGGCCCTTTGATATACTTAGTACAGAGAATTATCATCAATATGTGTTTATAACTGATAGAAAATAATTCTTAATACACATTTATAAATTTGTGTATTTACAATTAAGTCTCTCCTCACTTCTGGGCACCAAAGAGTCCAACTCCACACAAAATCCCCTCTCACACACAAGGAGTAGTCCGAACCCCCACTCTGCCCGCCCATCCTACCTGCCATTCACCATCTCTTCTTATCACCTAGCTTTGTGCTTGGGCTTCTAGGACTTTCCTTAGTGGTCTAATGATCTATTTGTATCAATTTCTCCAGCTTCCTGACTTTGCCAGCTTCCCAGTTCCTAAGCACCTGATGTAGTAAGCAGTGTTTTGGCTGCTGGTCCAGCTTGAAGGTTCTGGTAGGTCAAGTCTCCCACCAGAGCTATGTACTGTTAGTGTCCATACTTGTGCACAAGGGATCCACTTTGTGACACAACATAATGAAACTCATTATTCCAAAGGTTTGGCGACAGTAATAATCAGGCATATTTAATAGCAGTGAAATTCATCATGCACTCTGCTGAAATCGAAAAAACTGTTCTTCCAGAGTGAATGAATATATGAACATAAGTCACAAGTAACAGTGTCAACTTCTGCCTACTTCTGCTTGATTAGCTCTGCTGAATAGTGTCAGAATGACACCACAGCTAGTAAGTGACAGTCGGATGGGGCTCACACACACAATACCAAGTTCATCTTGACCCACACTTCTTGAGCTGTCACTGGCCACTAAATAAAGTCTCATTTATGATGGTATCGGGTGCCAATATCACATACTGAAAATGGAAACTCTTAGACCATTCCAAGTTTCTTCTATCAACATGAAAATATGATCCATGCCTTCCACGTTTCCTACACTTTCCAATCCTTTCTTACCCAGAGATCTCTATTTTAATAAGTCTTCTAAGGTTTTTACGAAGAAACCTTTTCTGAGTGATAACATAATAATTCTTATGGCATGAAAAATATTACCACTCTGCAATGATTGCCTTTCTAATCAAAACAAAATTAACTTACTAATCACAACAGAAAATTTACATTTAGTTCTGCTCAAAAAATGAAAACAACCTTGAAGACGCGTGCCTAGATTTCTTGCAGACCACTCCTCAAATCTGTTACACACACTTTTACAGATCCTATCACTCATTATTGCTTCATTGTTCTAGAAAACGACATGCATACGGTCTGGCATGGAGAGCGAGCATTTCCATAAATCATAGATGGATAGATACCTCAATCTGTGCTGTGTGGTTGGCGTAATGCTTTAGGGCTTCATCTCCACCATCTGCATCAGATCCTGGCTTTAGCATCTGCTGTAAGAGCTTGTTGTGGCGGGCCAGCTAGAGCAAAAAGAGGGAAAAAAGGTTTTAGGTCATTTTTTCCCCTTCCTTGGGGTCATATTTTTAAATCACTTTGCAATAATATTTCAGGGAAAAATGCCATTTGAAAGGCATACACAATAAAATTATTACTATGTCGATCTTAACAGTTTTATTTGACAACATGTGTTCTTAACATGATGAAATCATGTCTTTCCCAGAGGAGGTGCTCAATTCACATTTTTTGAGTAAATTTGTATCTTCAATAAATAAAAAAATGTGCCAGGAAGAAGAAAAGTCACAGTGACACAGAATTGATACTCTATCATAAATTTAAACTTCATGCACATATAAAACAAACCAACTAACAGTTTGATAGCTGAGAGGGTAGTGGTACCAATATAAATGGCAGCTTCACAAACACACATAGGTGTCTCTATTTCAGAAGTTTCTCTTGTGGTATCTAATCAAAGCTCTACATCAATAGCTTGTGGTAAGTCCTATGCTTATGCAAGTTCATATGTTAATATTGGGGTCTTTAGGTACAGATATGTCTTGATATATAGTTGAAGCTAAGCATTGGAACAAGACAAAAATTTCACCATAAATTACCTTAAACTGCTCTTGGTAGAAGTGATCTTTCAGTCTCATTTGATTGTCTATAGCATTTGCTAGCTAGTTCTCTCACATTGTAAATAACTAATACATTTTGCCTTCATGTCTCTTTTATGGTTGTCTTTAACAATTTCTGACACCTTGTAATGCCTTTAA
Source organism: Solenodon paradoxus (assembly GCA_004363575.1). Classification (NCBI taxonomy): domain Eukaryota; kingdom Metazoa; phylum Chordata; class Mammalia; order Eulipotyphla; family Solenodontidae; genus Solenodon; species Solenodon paradoxus. The sequence goes on from RJWH01000200.1 coordinate 93,996, forward strand.
CCTTTTAGATTTTCTATTTATGCCTCAAGTTCCCTGAGGGCTTCTACTAACGAAGAATCTGCCATATAATTCTTCCATTCCTGGCACCATTCCTCTCTTTCACTCTGTGCCACAGAGGATCCTAAACCTTTATATACATGATCTAATTTGATCCTACTATGAAATCCTGGGGTAGGCACTCTTATGATCCCCATTTTACAAATAGGAAAACTGAGGTACAGTGCATTACAGGGCCCATGATAATATAGCTAGAAAATGACAGGCAGTGCTGAACTCAAGTAGTATGGTTCTTGAGTCAGTATTCTTATCAGCATTTCAGAGTAAAAAAATCTTTGCATTATTCATGAAATGTCAATATAAACTGTGAGCATAAAGAATGGAGGTAAATTTTAAACAATAATCCCGAACCTACAAAACCAGATAAACATTATCCTTGTAAGTGATAATTCGGTAAATTAAATATTTATTCCGTAAGTGTTGCTCCAGAGCAAGTTACTTTTGAATTATTTCAAATTTATTTTTAGGGACATTTATGAATCACTCAAGAAAACCATTCCTGTTTTATATTTACATTTTATTTTTTACTTAAAAGTGAACTGTACAGATTTTTACTACAAACTATTGTCATGAAACTTATGGCTTATAAAGGTTTCTAAAAATCTAAATGAGTTTCAAAGGATAAAAGTGCTATCGTCATTTAGGCCAGGTCACAGTGCACCCTCGTAGAGTAGCAGTTAAATTCACTGCCTCTGGTGAGGTGCATCCTAAGGACATGCATCCTAAGGACCCGAGTTTGCATCCTGGAGATAGGGGGAACAACCAAGATGAACAACTGTAAGTATAATAAGTAAAAATGTTTCTTCCTCCTCTCTCTTCCTGTCTGCTTGCCTACTTACCTGCATTACTACCTGTACCTTTCCTTTCAAAAAAAAAAGGCAAGGTGGCCAGTTCTTGTTGAAAGCAAGACACATGACTCATGATTTGTATTAGACCTGAGGCATGAGAGACACAGAAGTTAAGAAATTACTGAGCTGAGCAAATGAAAGTTAGAAATGCCCTTTACTAAGAAAAAACACAGGAACAGCATAGTGAAGAGGAAATTAGGAGTTTTGCTTTGGATATATGAAGCTTTGGCCATGATCCAAAGAGCAGGCTATTGGAAACATTTGTCAAGAGTTCTGGGCAGAAGTCAGGGATAGGGTTTTTTACCTATATGGTTGCCAGTATATGGCTGCTATTTATTTTATTTTTTTAAAGGAAAGATTCAGGTAGGAATGAAGACAAGTAGGCAAGCAGGCAGGAAGAGAGAGGTGGAGGAAGCATCTCCTTTATTTTTATTTAGTGGTTCACACTGGTTGCTTCCCCTAGGGCCCAGACTCAAACTCAGGGGTATGTGGCTTGCTCCTTTGGAAGCAATTGACCTAATTGCTGCTCCGCCAGGGTGCATCCTATGGCTGCTATTTAAAATCATGAACCTTAAATGGAACTACAGGGGATTATACTAAGTGAAATAAGTCAGAAAGAGAAAGACAAATACCAAATGATCACACTTATATGTGGAATATAAGGAAACAAAGAAATAAAACAGACAAAACAGAAGTCAACCCTTGGACACTGACAACAAAAATGAGGTACCCAGTGAGGAAGAGGGTGGGGGAATATCAACGAGGAGAGGTGGGGTCCAATGGACAGTAGGCAGGGTGGACTATCATAAATTTGGTGATGAGCTTATGTGCTCCTTTATATTTGATGGAGAATGAACCTGCACATCTAACTTTATACTGTTTTGTCAATCCAAGTTACTTCAAAAAAAATCCACCTGATAATCATGAACCTTACCTTATAAGATCCCCTAATAGTGAACTTAGAGAAAAGTGTCCAAGGGAACTCCAATAGAGGTTAGGAAGATGAGAGACATCAGCAAACAAGACTGAGCAGGTTAGGCCCTGAAGTGGGAATGAAACCAATGGTATCAGGGTTCCTGGCAGTCAAATGAAGGCAGAACTTCAAAATGGAGCGAGTGAACACCTGGATCAAATGTGGCCACCAGACAAATCAGATGAGTCTGGGAAGTGGTCAGCGGGTTTTGTATCTTGGAGGTCATTGGAAATACTGACAGCAGCAGTTTCAAGCAGCAGTGTACATTAAAGCCTAATGATAATGAGCTCAAATAAGAATGGGAGGCGAGGAAGGATAAACAATGATTACAGACAATTTCTAAAGAGGATAGCTGTAAGGGGAAGCCAAGAAATAGGGAGGTAGCTAGAGAGAGAGAGATAAGGTCAAAGGGAGAGTTTTTAAGGAGAGCAATGATAATAAGCAAGTTTGTTTGATTTTCAGAGCTGGAGCATTTGCAAGAGCAACATCTTGACTAGGTGAGAATGGGATGATCCAATATGTAAATGGCATGATTTACCTTAGAAACAAATCAACCACAGAGAGAGCGGAGCATATGGGCTCGGATTCAGGAGGGTGGGCTGCTGTGAAAATGGGAACATAAGAGTTCTTTCCTGGTTACCATTATCTTCGCAGTGGAAGAGGAAGCTGACAATAAAGACGAGAAAGGAGGTGTTGGGAAATTGAGGGACAGAAGGTATGAAGCAGTCCTCTTTCTGTGACAGTAAAAGTGAGGTCAGTAAACATATTAGGTGGTTTTTCTACAGCGATGCTCAGCTGTCTGGGTCCAAGTATGGAGCAGGCAGAGAGCTATTGTTAATGAGACTGTGATTTTGCTGGGTGAGTTAAAAAATAATGCACAAAAAAGACATGTGAGAATTCAGGGTCTCTAGAAGGAACTTAAATGGAAACATGGAAATCTAAGGTAAATGAGAATGGAAATGAAACCACAAGGGACAACATAAAGGTAGTATGATCCGATCGATGAATAGTGGTTTAAATGTAGCTTTAAAAAATAAGATGTATTGGAGTTGAGGTGCTAGAAGTGTTGATTAGTAAGGACTAGATCAGAGTGACATGCTGATGTGGAGCTTACAGAGCACTGCGCAGAGAGCAGTGACTGGTAATGATGCGTTTGAGGTGCCCACATGTCTGTAATCTAATTGCTTCTCATACCTCCAGCTTCTTCTGAGCCTCCATCTTCTCTCACTCGCAATACTGTAGCAACCTTTGAACTGTTCTTCCTGCTCCACCCTGATCTGCAGAGGCTAGCCTAACTCAAGAGTCAGAGTCATCTTTCTGATGAGAACATGCCCGTTTCCTGTTCACAACCATCCATGGTTGCCAGTTGATTCAGAGTTGGAGCCGGTCCTCAGCGTGACCAGTAAGAACACAGAATCTGGCCCAATACCTTTCTGAACTCTCTCCTACCACCTGACTCAGATCCAGCCACACTGGGCTCTCAACTGTTCCTTCAACCTGAGAGGCATGTTTCCATCCTAGAGCTGTGGAGTTATTCCTTTTGTCTGGATTCCCTTCCTCAAGATACCTACACTTCAGGATTCCTTCCAAATATGGTCTTATCAAGAATCTAACCTTAAAAGATCAACTCTCACCTTCAAAGAATCTCAACTTAAAAGATAACCTCCCCTAATACATCGAGCCCTATTTCCTACTTTATTTTTCTCAATTGTACATACTACAACCTGCTAGACCACATTTTAAATTGATCTAACAGTTACCTCTAATAGAAAAATAAGCTTATATTCATAAAGGAATGCATTTTCACCTGTTTTGTTCACCCCTCTATTTCCGAGGCTTAGAACAGTTTCTGGCACATCGCATTTGCTCAATACACATTTCTCTAACTAATTAAATGCAAAGTGAATGTAAATCTTTAAATCTTAAATAATGGATAGCTTCCTAAAATGAGACATTAAATTGAATAATTTCTTATACATTTATTTATTAAAAAGCTCTTCTTTATAGTCACTTTCCAGTATCAAAAATTACTATAATTATTTTAAGGCACCAATAATGCTATTTTATGTGACATGATTAATAGTACAAAATTATACAAATAATTTACAATTAATATAGAAATACATTAGGGCCTCTCTATTCACTGTAGTCTGAATGAAATGACTCTATGCTTGACTTGTTTTATTACAGATAAGTGGCACTTAAAAAGCACTAAAAAATAAACTCTCTAGATCTCCCTTCACATGTTCAAACAATACATGTTAAAATATTTTCATTCATGTTTAAGTAATCGGTCTATCTCTGTCTCTAGCCACCTATCTTGGAAATTTTGAGAGAGATGATTTAAAAGTACAGAAATAATTGTTCCATTTCTTCTACCTGGACACTTACATGTTCTTTGTAACTGAGGTCTTTTCCTGACTAAAGTAGCCTAGTGCGACTAAAGTACCCTGTTCAGCGTTCAGCTAGTGCCCTGTTCATACCTAGAGAGCAAAATTTCTCCTATAGCATTTAGTGATTATTACTTCTCTCCAGTGAGCGTGGACATCCGCAAAGAAAAGGGTCAAGTCTGACTCACATCTGTATTCTCGGAAGCAACACCAGAGCTTGGTACCTCGATAGACCCAATATAAATATTTGTCAAATCAATGATAAATGAGTCAATTAATGACACTCATTATGCATTTAAGTGGAGAAGGACTCTGAAACCTGTTAATTATCTGTTTCTCCCTCAATAAGAGACAGAGGTTAAAAGATTCTCATAAGATATCAGATGATAGTAGAATTCTCAGTGGTTGCAGAAATAAAATATTTTTAATACATGTTCTAGTTTCAGAGTTATTCATGTACTTATCTCCCTTCAGCTAGACTGTTAGCTATTTGGAGAGGAAGGGAAAGAGTACTCACTAAATATTGACTTGAACCCTATGAAGCAAGAACACGGTCCCTATCAGATAGACAGAATACAAAGAAAGGAAAGAATATCTCAATCAAGAGAGAGCTTTCTTGGTTCACAGTACAAATTTGAAGAGGCCCATTAATAAGTGTGCATAATTTTTAAAAATATTTAATTACCTATATATACAATTCTCTTGAAAAAATTACGAAGAATGGCTACCAAAGACATTGAATTTTCATAGTGATGGGCTCTTGACTTCAGCCGCATTTTATCTAGTCTATACTGTCACATATACTTTTATAAGACATAAAGAAAAATAACTCCAGAATCAAAAGTAGCAACAGCATCATCAAGTATTATGTGCCTTGGAAACCAAAGGTGAGAACACTTGGCAAGTTTCTGGGCAGGCAAGTATAGCACATCTGTGGAGTGCCATCACAGTAGAAAATCTAATTCAAATCCTAATTAAAACTGAAAAGACAGATAATGCAGATACTCAAGGGCAGCTAGCTTATGATAACCCACTTACTTAACATAGGCCTGCAGAACAGTACTTGAAATTAGCTAATGTCACTACACAATATGATCTGAAAAAAACTAACCAACAATCAATATTAGTGGTAATGAGGGTCTATACATAGGCAGCAGAACCGAATGCTAAAAAGAATAATGTCATCAGTGGGAGATCTCTGGGTCCTATAAACACTTGTAATCCACAGCAATATTTATTAGACAAAAGAGTAGCAACTGTTTTGTATACAGTGTGTACATGGTACCTCCATTTTCATTCTTGTTTATTTAGTAAGTGGTACCAAATTAATTTTATTGATAAAGATATTTGTTCATTATTACAAGCAGAAAAATGAGGTACACTGTCATCAATCATAATAGCAAAGTTTTAAAACAAAATGCAGAGCAATACCTGGGGCCTATGTATGCATGTACATATTAGTGGGGAGGGGATCAAAGCCACTGGTGGATAAGTGGCCTTATAAAAGAATATAGACGCGTTCCCACAGGAAAGACTGCCAAAAAAGGACTAGTGTTTCTTTCATTATGTACTGAAAAGGAAAAAGAAAAATCATGCACTTACTTATTCATCATGATATATCTGTAATTTAGTTAAATATATATGCAACACCAAAGAGGAATAAAATATGTACATGCATATATACATCAAGTACAGACACACTTATAAATACACACCACATACACACATATATAAACTACATCACGCTCTTGACTAACATTACACAATAAATCCAAGATTGGAGAGTAAAGAAGAAACACTCATACCTTCATTTTTAGGAGCATCCCTTATTAAAATTTCACATTTATCTTATCATTAAGGTGTTCATTTCAGTTTAGGTCCCAGGAAGGATACAGAATTAAAAAAAAAAAATCAAGCAACTGCACATGAACTATATTCAACAATAATTATTCTTCAGCACTTTTCATCTGCTAATTTTTTCTTTTGAGTTCCACTTTAATTAATTGGTAAAACTGACACAGCGACTGCCTTTGCAAAGATCAGAGTGAGCTGAAGCCTGAAGTTAGAATAATTGCCTTATATTTGTAGGTTAATAATTGTACAATATTTTTATAGCAAACATTCTTCGTGCTTAAAGCAGAGAGAAATCAGCAAAAGAGAACACAAAAAAACTAAGATTTTACCTAGTCTACCATGCTTAAAACACATAAGTCCTGTACTTTCAAAACTTCTCTTTTTCTCTGATTTCATGATCCTGTCATGTGTAAAGCCACAAAATTACTGTGGAATTATATAGATAAGCTTACTTCTTTAAAGCAACATACTTTCTAGCTGCAGCAGTAAAAATAATCATAGAAATGCAATTAGTGTGAGGGAAATAAAGGTAGGAATACAAGGAATCATATTTGGTTGGAAAAACTAGGAAAAAGAATCACCTAAAGGATTCATGTGGTCAATGTTTTAAAGAATGAATGAATTTTTCACAGGAGAAAGGGGAGGGAGAGGCTGGCCTGAGAAGCCATTCTGCAGATAGGGAGGTGTCTGCATGAACAAGGACATGGAGGAGGGGGAATGGAGATAGGACTAGAAATTGGAGCCATGATAAATGCCCACATGAGGAGTCTGAATAGAGAACACTATTGTGGGTTGGACTGTGTCCACCAAAAATATATGTTCAAGTCCTACCCTCCCCATTACTTGTAAATATAACCTTATTTGGAAATAGGATCTTTACAGATGGAGTGATGTTACGATGAGATCATGCTGGTTTGAAGTAATCCCTTGCCCAATGACTAGCATCCTTTTGGAGAAGGGATATTTGGATACAGACAAAAACACATAGGAAGAATGTTATTTGATGACAGGAGAGACTGGAGAGATATTAGCCAAGGAAAACAGGGATTATTGTAGCCATGAGAAGCTAAGAAGGGGCAGGGAAGGACCCTATCTTAGAACTGTCAGAGATAGAATGGCCCTGCCAGCACTTTGATTTAGGGCTTCTAACCCCCAAAACTGTGGGAGAATAAATATCTGCTGTTTTAGGCTAACGAATTGGTGGTGATTTGTTATGGCAGCCCTAGAAAGCTGTATTAGTCTGTTCAGGCTGCTATAACAAATACAATACAGATTGAGTAGCTACACATTGCAGAAATCTATTTCTCAATTTTTCAGAGTCTCAGAAATCCCAGATGAAAGCACCAGCAGATTCAGTATCTGGGGAGAACTTGGTTCCTCACAGATGGGAGTCTGCTCATTACAACCTCACAGGCAAAACAGTCAAGAGATCTCTCTCAGGCCTCTTTTAGAAGAAAACTAAGCTCAATTGCCACGTTCCACCACCATGACCTAATCACCTTCCAAAGGCCACACCTCCAAACACTTCACTTTAGGATTCAACATATGAATTTATTGGAGGGCAGGTCACAAACATTCAATCTACAGCAGAAGCCAATGCACCATACAAACCATAAAGGACTTTTTCTCTTAACGGCTGCAAGATAAACAGACCCTCTTAGCTACTCTTCTAATTCTATTCTTTTTGTATTAGAAAAAGTATTTGGGGTAGAGAGAATAAATTTGTGAATGATGTCATCTGTCCAGGGTGAGTCTCACTATAGTGAGATCCTTCATAAAGAAAATGGAAAATTGGAAACAGACATAAAAGGTATTATATGTCTTTTTAAAATGTCACTTATCACACACAGCTTCCAATTTCTGGGCTCACTTTGTTTTTTAAAAGTATTTCTATTAAAAAAAAATTCCATTCAAATGAAAAATGAGCCTATATGGAGGTTTATATAATTATCTATTATAATTTAATCAAAGAAGAAAGAACAGTTCTTCTTGAATACTGATGCCAGAGTCATTGTTCTGTTAGGAGTAGGATCAAGTGATGCTAAGAAACAGAAAAGATTCTTCTTACATGAGACTGAACTGTGTGGGCTCAATAAGAAAATATTTACTGTAGCAGGGTGCTGCACTCTGACTCCTGAGGAGGAAATGAGTTTCAGGCACCCCTAGTAGAGAGGGGCATGGTCTCCCCTTTCAGGTGGAGTCTAGTCTGTGGGAAACCCCAGCAATACCCAACTGAAGTCTAAAGTTAAATGGAAAAGCACTCTTCTCAAGGGGGGAATGGCGCCTCTTCCTAGTAGATGGAGGTGAAAATTGGAGATGGAGGGGCGAGGTATAGTCTGGGTGGGGAAGTGTTATGGGAATTAGATGAACACACTAATTCTCTACCAAACAGAGGACTGGAAGAGAGTGATCAGAGAAAGAAACAAATCTGAATATTTCTTAAAAGTTAGTTTTTGTTCTTTCTCTTCCCCAGACTTCCTTGTTCTCTTGGCCAACACAGTTGTCCACATTGTCTCCAACAAAATTCAGACTGCTGCCAAAATGGATAGACAAAGAAACGCTGTTCAGTTTTCTGAATTTACAAATTAGGCTCTTGAGAGTGTAAAGAAAGTGTGGTCATGACAATGGGCCTGGGAGAGAATGAAGGAGGTGTTCGTTCTGAGGAACACGGCTGGCAAACCCAGGAATGAGAGGGCACCACTCCTGTCTACCTCACAGGGCAGCTGTGGGATACAGGGGCCACCAGACCAAAGGACCACACACTCATAGGAAATCATGAGATCTCAGGGATGAGTCATCTGTCATCCCTGCCACATATACGACCACAAGAAGGGGCTGCACCCATTCTTCCCCACAAGACTGAAGGAGGGACCCTTCCATCAGCATCACCATCAACAGCATCTTTATCCAAGGAGTTTGGAAAACACAATTTGTTTTAAATTTATCTATAAAGTTCATTATAATGGTGGCCCAACTAAGATAAAGATGTGCAAAATAAGAAAGCTCAGCAAATTGTTTTGAAAAAATTTTCAGATGATCTAAATTCCTATTCATTAGGATCTATCTGAAATGACAATAAAATCAATAAAGGAGCTTTTGTGATTATAATGCATACATGTTTGATAGCTCAACTCTTGAAGCAGGACAAAGTAGGAGAGGAAATAACCACAAAAAACAGAAATTTTTTTTCAAAGATGTAAGCTAGTAAGTTAGGTGTGTTCTATGGTTTTGATGTAAAGTATTGCAAAGTGTTGTGATGAAGAATTCAGAAGGGTTCTTAAACTGCGGTCCCTAGGTCCAGCTGTATCAGCACGGCAGGGGGAACTGTGAGAAAAGCAATTCTTAGGGCGCCCTCAGCCCTTTAGAACCAGAAACCCTGGGCTGGAGCAAAGCAAGAAGCCCTCCAGGTGATGTCAATCCTGCTAACTCTTGAGAACCTGAGAGCTGAGGCCCTAGAGGATGGCCCTTATCACAAAGACCATGGTAGATTCTTGACAGGAAATTCCCTTTTATAAAACTTAGAATTAAACATAAAGCAACCACTTTCAAAGGAGTTTTCCCCTTTAAAAAAACTATAAGAAAAACATTCTTAATAACAGAAAAGAGCTTACTGAATAAATTTTTCAAAAAAATGGAAATTGGGAACAGACGTAAAAAGGTATTATATGTCTTTTTAAAACTTGTTCACTTATCATGCAGCTTCCAATTTCTGGACTAACTTTGCTTTTTAAAAATATTTCTATTAAAAAAAAATCCCATTCAAGTAAAAAATGAGTCTAAAAAGAGGTTTATATAATTATCTATTATAATATAATAAACATATTTATAAACCTAGTTTATAATTTTATTTTCATGAAAAAATATATGAATAAAACTACATTAGAAAACAAGGTGTTTTCCTACAATTGTTTAAGTCAAATGTATTCTAGAGTTTTTTTTTTAACTAAAATAGGTCATTTTTTCCTCTTATTTCAATAATTCAGATCTATATATGCTAAAATTTTATAGAGAAGTTATTTGAAGAGAAAATACTATTAATCTGCCTTTTTCATGCAAAACTTAATGAAGTATAATGTTTAATTGAGTCTGACATCAAAGTAAAAATATTCTATCAGTATTTTCTGAATGACTAAAACTAACCATATGAAAATACATGGCATGTAAGTCAGTCTTCTTATCTGAAAACAGTACTTAACAAACACATTTTATAGTAATCACTGTTGCAATGTCCTATTCAAAGCATAAAATATTTCAGGGTGAGAAGCAAGAAACTAATTCTACATGTTTAGTGGGGTTATCTAAAATATAGATAAACATTCCTAATAAAAAGGTAAGCAACTGAAATCTAGGAAACCCCAAATGATGCACACCTGGAGTTTTTGCTTTTGTTACAGAAAAAACATCAAAGAGATTTCTTCAGGCTCAATTTCTTTTTGATGTAAATAGACAAGTCTAAAATTCCTGGGTTTCACTAGTACCATAAAGTAGTGTATTTCTTCATACCTAAAGAAAGAAGGATAATATTACTTTAGTAGCTTATTCAAGCATCTAGCAAAAAATTAGTGGGATATTTCCTATCCATGTATTTCAGCTTCAGATTTCTGCAGATTTCTATTTCTAAGTTACGTCAGATTGAGAATCTCGTGCTAACACTGTCTCTATGTTTAACTGTCTAATCAACACTACTTTAAAAAAAGGTCAGCTTTTGTTTTAGTGGTACTCAAAAGTGACAGAATTACTGCTCCAGTGAACTTCTGCATTTCAAAGGCAAACTTAATAAAAGAGGAAATGAAGTGGTAAGGAGAATTTCCACTCTTCAGTAAAGATTCACATAAGGCAAATCAAACTGAAAAGTCACAAAGAATTTCAGAGACTTTTTGCGTGTTTCTTCTGTGACATCAGCACCTTTCAAAATGTTATCTAGTTATTCAGAAGTTAAATGACCCAGGTTGCAAATGAACAAAGATAGGTGATACAAAATAGAAAAAGGAAGGGAGGAAAGAACATTTAGAAAAACTTGCTTTCCTGTCTTAAAAAGGTATATAGCTAAGGGGTAGAGAAGACATACAATGCAGGTATTGAACACAAATATACAGATACTATAAACAAAATTATTATAAGCTTCTTTAATATAATGAGGTGATGAATTATCATAAATTAAATAATACTGTTACATCCACAGAGCATAGAATGTGTAATTTTAACATAACATAAAGACCCTTTTATCCCAGTCCCAAACAAACAAAATCTTCCTTTTAACTTAGGCAAAAAGTTGCTAAATGCAATGATTAATAGATGCCTTTCAGGTTCATTCTAAATTACCTGGTCAAGCCTAGTGTGTGCTTGCTCAGTGATTCTCCCAGCATTGGGGCTATCAACAGATAATCCAACCTCCAGCCCCTATGGAGCCGGCATTCTGGGGGAAGGGGGTGACATAAACAAACAAATATAAAGTGTATCAAAATGGGAGGATGCTAGGGAAAAAAAGTAGAAGATGAGAGTAATGAGCCCTAAGAGGATGGAGGCGACCATTCCAAATCAAATAGAGACCACTTGTTTATTTTTTTGAATTTTTTAGAACAGTAGAAGATGTGAGTCCTGCACTTTCAATGATGCTGAATTTGAGAGCACTTCCATCTCAAAATGTCACCCAATCTGTATTTTTTCACGATCATTAAGTTTGCTATTACATTTCTCCACTGCCATTCCACATTATTTCAAAAATTATTTTATTTTGCTATAATTTATTTTATTTCATTTTAGTTATAGATTTCATTTTTCAACATTGTTAGTGAGATAACATTGGTTTAAAGCAGTATGTAGGCTTCAGGTGTACAGCATTAAAATTTGATATCTGTATGTACTACATTATAATCATCACTAAAGACATCTGTACATACTACATTATAATCATCACTAAAAGCCTCATCTCCATCCACCACCATACAACTGATCCCTTTACCTAATTTACTCACCTCTTCCCCTTTCCCTCTGACAAGTATATTTCTTCTTAGAGTTTGTTTTTGATTAGTGTGTTCATTTGTTTTGTTTCTCTATCTTCCATGTATGAGTGAAATCATATGGTATTTTTTCTTTGTCTGACTAATTTCATGAAATATAATACCCTCTAGGTCTATTCATGCTGTTGCAAATGGAAAAATTTAATCACAGAAAAGCAACTTGATTAAGAAATGGACAGAGGAAGTGTCTGAATAGACACTTCTGCAAAAAAGACATACATATGGTCAACAGGCACACAAAAAACATTCTTCATAAGGTATCATCAGAGAAATGCAAATCAACACCACAATGAGGTATCACCTCACACCTGGAAGAATGGCCTACATCAAAAAGAAAAAAGCAAGTGTTGGAGAGGATGTGAAGTAAAGGAAACCCCTATACGCTGTTGTGGGAATGCAAACTGGTGCAGTCGTTATGGAAAACAGTATGGAGATTCTTCAAAAAATTAAGAATAGAAACTCCACATGATCCTGCCTACGGGTATTTATATGAGTAATACAAAAACACTGATTTGAAGAGACAGGTCTATCCCTATGTTCATTGTAGTATTGTTTTTAATAACCAAGATACGGAAAAACCTTAAGTGCTCATTGATGGGTAAATGATTAAGGCAGATGTGGTACAACTACACAGTGAAATACTACTTGGCTATACACATTTAAAAAAAAAAAAAGAAGAGACGGACACCATGATAACACAAATTTAAAAGTCAAACAAAACAAAAAGTTCAATGGCATGAAGCAGGCTATGGTTCTTGGCTTTAACTCTGAAACCAGAGTAGCTTCAAATGACAAGAAAAAAGGTGGCCAGAGAGGGATAAAAGGATGGAGGGGCCAAGTCATATTTGGAGGTTTTTGATGTCAATGCTGGTAAAACTTTTGTTCAGAAATTGGAACTAAGAGAGGTTATGAGAAGAGAGGTGACATAATCTGCACTCTGGACCAGGTGGTAGTGAAGGATGCGGGCAGATTCTGTAACATTTGGTGCAAGGAAGATGATGACAGGGCCGGCTAGGGACTTGGGTTGTACTGAAGTTATCATGTAGCGACTCTGGACAGATCTGTGTTCCAATCTCTTCTGCCCTACTTGTTAACAGATCCAACTACAGACAAGTGAATTAGCTTTACTTTCTTCTTCTGCACAATGAGTTAACAGCTATAAAAAATTTCTATGGAGAAACCTCACTTCAATGAGGTAAGGAGGCCAGAAGAGAAGTCTCATGCACACACACTCAGCACTCGGTACAGACTCTGATCTGAAGAGGCCTATCTTGCATCTCCCACAGGAAAGGACTCTGCTGCCCCAGGGGGTGGGGAGGCAATGTCTCCCTGCCCATCAACAGCTTAGCCAATGACAGATGCCCCTTCCAGCCAATTAGACGCCACTGCACTTTCCCGTTTCCTCCAATGGGCACTTGGGGTAAGAGAGGCCCTCCAAAATCTTTAAGACAGCGTCTATCTTTGTTCTGGGGAAGTGTACATGTGTTTTGCTATGAAATCATGCTTTCCAAAGTGCTTTTTGTTGTTGTTTCTGAATAAATCTATTTTCCTCTCCATAACAAGTAGCTGCTTATATGTGGTCAACACAGTATGTTATTAATAATACAGTTATTATGATGACTTGATGGTACAAAGAAGGCACTTGACAAATAGGAGCCAAAACAATAGAAAAGAATAAGAATAATCAGGAGAACAACCGCTGAAAGTCTCCTAAGTCATGTGAGCACATACTTGATTTTCACTGGAAGCTGTTGGGATGTTCAGTGAGAAGACCCAACTGGTTAGCTTTTTAGAACAATCCCTTTAACTTCCCCGCGTAGGGTGTATTGAAAGAGAGCCTGAATGGAGGTAAAGAGACAAGAGGCTGCTGTGGCTGTCCAGACAAGAAATGATGACCACAGGAGGAGAAAAATGGCATGAGTGAGGGGATGGAGCAGACCTGAAAGGCAGAGATGATTGGGACACACTGGGTAGTGGGTGGCAGGTTCCTGATGAACGCCAGCTTTCTACATGATAACTGGTTCAGAAGAGAGCCATTCACTGAGAAAGGGAGCACAGAGACATTCCATGGACAGGCAGATGATGACTCCAAGCTAAGTTCCTCTATGCCAGAGCAAATTTAGAACACGCAGGAAACAACAAGGCCAGCACCTCCAGGGTGGGGCTGGCTGTCGAGCAACTAAAGCACTGATATTTCCTGATATGTGTGTGCATCACTTTGCAATACTTCTCACTGGGTTTGTGTCAAACTTGAACATGTGAAAACAATCAACTTTAAAAGGAAGTTAAAGGAGTCACTTCTACAATCAGTGACATAGTCAGTTACATGAGGTCATGGGAGGTGGGAATGATTTCAAGGAAAACGTGCAAAGAAATGATTTTCTGTTAAATCCAGAAAAATGCTTGCTCTTTTGAAACTCATTTGTGGGACCTCGTGCAGCAAACATTTAGGACCTGAACCCTGGGACTGGATTTCAGCCGTCTGCCACCCTAATGAGCTTCGGGGAGGTTGATGCTTTCTCTCTGCTGCTTCTGTCTCACCAATTTGAGTGTGAAGGCCCTGCTGCAGCTCCCAAACCCACTGACATTTAATTAGCACAGCTGCTTGCTCCCATAGTTTCCCTACCCGATGAGAACCATGAGCACCAGAGTGGGTGCAAGCTAAATTAAGTCCTTCTTCTGGTGGATAAAGATCTGCTTTTGCAAAACGGAATCTGCAAGTATTTCCTACTAGCCCCGTCCTGGTACTGCTTTTAGGTAACACCACTGTGCCAAGAGCAGAGCAAGTATAAATGGCAGCTCAGGAAATCTTGGAGGATGCTCATTTTAATCACACAAGCTCATGTACGACTGTGTGCACATACACCCGCACACACTGCAGTGCACTGAAGGTATGAATCAAGTTGCTCAGAGTGACAGTGAGACAATTTGAGTAGAAATGCCACCAGCGCTTATCTCATTCTTCTTCCCTTCTAGGTTCTAGAACAGTATATCACTTTGATTCAGCTTAAGCATGAAAAGAGGCTACTTTGCTGAGTTGCTCTGAAGCACTGCTTCTCTTCTTGAAGGTGCCTTTCCAAGTGCACCCACAGCCCCCTGTGCCCACTACTCAATCTGTATTGCTCCTGGTAAGACTGCTGGAGATCTGCTACATATCAGTTTGGGACTGTCAGTTTGAGTGCTGAATTCTGGGGGAAAGTGGCCCCACTGTCCTTTGGGAATCTCTACCTTATTTTCCTGTCCCCTTCCCTCAGACCTCATTCTAAACCCATTTCTGTAGGTTTCTCTTCCTCCTTTCCTGTAAAGTTATTACTCTATCCTTCACTCCTCTCATTTCAATTTTTCTCCTGAGAAATTTCACTTAGACCTACAATGTTGAAAAGCATCGATGTTCCATGCCTGATTCTCTTTCCTGAGAATCAGGTACATATAATCAACTCCATACAGTATACCTCTAACCCAATGTCCCCTAAGTTCTCAGATGCCAAAGGCCTAACATTAACTTCTCTTCCCACTGGGCCTCTGTGCCTTCTCTATCACCAGTCTTGTGAAATGTACCCTCCTCTACCCACCAACCAACTCTCCACTTACAAGTTTCCTTGTCCATCTCTCTGGCTTTCCTTACTGCCATTCCAAGTCATTAAATCAGCCAGAAAAGAAGTG
This sequence comes from Solenodon paradoxus, assembly GCA_004363575.1. NCBI lineage: Eukaryota > Metazoa > Chordata > Mammalia > Eulipotyphla > Solenodontidae > Solenodon > Solenodon paradoxus. The sequence continues at coordinate 109,801 of RJWH01000200.1, forward strand.
GTGCTTGGACTTGAAAGGCAGTGCTGATGGCTTCTCACTGATCCCAAGACAAAGGCCAAAATGCTTAGCAAGATCTATATGCCTCTAATCTGACCCTGCCTATCTTCTCAGCCTCATCTAGGCTGTTTCTTCTTGTTTGGGTATTCGTAACTTTACATATAAAATAGTGAGAGGCTCCAGATACTCACAGTGCCTTGTGGTGGCAAGGAATACATGTACAGGTAGTAGACTTATGATTTCATTCGTTTTGCTGAAGCTGTATTTTAAAAGACTACTTTGCTGTTGGATAACAGAGATTAATTCCTGAGAGATGGGCAACAGAAGTGAAAACTGGGTGATAATTAGCTAAGCTTAATATCACACAGGTAGAAAGTACTGAAGGAGAAGGAAGGGGAGGAAATAAAAAGAGGCTGCACTGGATCCAATGTGCAGGCTCTCAGACAATTAGGGAAGGAAGCGGGGGAGGGGGAAGTCTAGAGTAGCTTTTATGAAACAAGTCTGTGGATTACTTAGTTAAAAATATCCAAAAAGTGTGGTAAAAAGGCGATGTGAGTTCCTACCCCAGAGCTAGTCAGTCTCGGGCAATGGAGACTGGGAATATGATGCTACTCTGTTATGAGAACCACTGCTTTTGACCTCCACTTTAATACACAGTATTTCCCAAGCAATGAATCAAATTTAAGCAGAATACTACCTTTTCCTCAGTTATTTCTTTAGTGTGTCCTCTGAATATTGAAATCACAGAATTAGAGTGATGGAAATAGAGAACTTCCAGGATGTTCTATTTTTTTTTTTTTTTTTTAAGGAAAGGTACAGGTAGGAATGAAGGCAAGTAAGTAGGCAGTCAGGAAGAGAGAGGAAGAAGCAGTATTTTATTATTTTTTAATTTAGTTGTTCATTCTGGTTTCTCCTCCTGGTTCCAGAACACATATGCAGGTCCTTGGGATGTATGTGGACTGTAATCTGCTAGAGGTGGTGGACTCAGTCATTACTCCTCCAGGGTGTACCCCGTGTGTTCTTTAACCCGATCAGAAGCTTGAGTGTATGCTTCTGTGTGTGTGTATGAAATGAAATAAATAATATAAATAAAAACATGAAAACTACTTAATCAATTTTTATTTATAGGCTATTTTAATGTGGAACCAGGAAAAGTTCTGACTGAAGACTATGAAAGTCATCTAAAGCAGGGTTTAACCAACTACGGTTGTGTGTCAAATCAGGCCTGCCACCTGTGTGTTTAAATAAACTTTCATTTTAACACAGTATGCTCATTTGTTTACACATTAGCTATGCTAGTTTTTTTACACTAAAATAGAGGAGTTGAGTATCTACATCAGAGACAGAATAACCTAAAATATTTCTTATGTGGATCTTTGCCAAAGATCTGCAAACCCGTTATAAAGATAATAGAAACTTGCAAACAGTTTGTAGGTCTCATACAGCTGAAAAATGTTTGTGGGGAGGGAGAGGGGGGAGAGGGGAGGGGAAAGGAGGGGAGGGGAGGAAAGGAGAGAGATTTTTAGAAGATATCTTTTGAACCAAACAATTTTAGATTCCTAAAAGTGATCTTATTTAATCTGACAAAGGGACTTTCCAGAAATTTCCCCTACTGTTGATTTCATATAGCTATTTGGTTGTGACATAGATGAGGGACTTTTTTTTTTTGCTCTATTTCCCTTTCTGAAATTCAGCTTTTTAGTCCAATGGTTTCTCCTCCAGCATTATTTTGTCACAATGGGCTGTCACTTTTCTCTGCCTCTCTGCAAGTAATTCTGAAACACAATAGGCACCAGCAGACACAAGGATGAACAAACTCATTATCGTACTAGTAAGACTCACATACCTAGATGTTTCTCTTGGCTATTAAATAAAAAACAAAACTATTTTTGTACATCACATTATATTCTACTACATATAATCATATATTATATTCTATGACTGGATCTATAGACCAAAGAAGCATTTGGTGAATCCTTCTGTTCTGTCCTGCCATTCCATCCCATCTCATCTCATCTCACACCTTAAATGTGTCTTTAGGAGTCAGCTATATACCTAACATTTCTTCATAAACATCTGAGCTGAAAAAAAAACAATCAATAAATATAGGCAGATACATGCACACATAAACATATATTTCTAAAAAAATTCTAAATATTTTGATAGAGGTATTTTTATATTGACTTAGGTGCATATGAGCACTAATTATATGTGCTCATGGGTCATTTATAATTGATTTAAAATAACAGAGTCAGGGCATGAAAATCAGTGCAAGAGTAAAATGCAATCATCAATTTTATTTATTTATTTATTTATTTATGTTTTTACCCCCAACTTCAGGGCTCAAACTGGGTCTTTGGTCATGGAAACATGGTCTGCACTTAGCCACCTCAGCCGCCTAAGCCAAAAGATCTTTTCAAGACTGGTAAAAATGCCGTAAAGTTAGTGGTTATCTTCTAAAGCAGAGTTCTATGGCATCTGCTTTTGTGTTATTATGTTTAGCACTTTGCAAAATTATTGTCTTACTAATTTTATAGCAGCATAAATAAAAACTAAGTACCCTAAGGAAAGGCTCAGTTTGGGTTGATACTGTGTCACATTTTAGTAACTATATCTACTGAATTGTGTGCTGGTACTCAAAGCCCTCCAGAATGTGTTAAGATACACACTCCGTTCTTCTCCCATGTTCGTACCACAGCTTGCTCCATTGGTGATGTAATATCCCAGAGCACCTAGCTATACAGGATCCCTGTATTGCTTCAGCCTCTGCCTATTCTTTCCCTATGACAGGATTGCTGGCCTCTCTTTTCGCTGCTAATCTAAATCTTACCAATGCATAAGATTTGTCTAAAATGTTAGCCCTCCACAAAGCCCTCTGTGCCTGCTCTCACACTAACACGGCAGAGTTGAGTACTTGAAACCATGACAGTATAACCTGAAAAGTCTAAAATATTTCCTATGTGGCTCTTTGCAAGATTTGCAAGTCCCTCATAAAGGTAACACAAGTTTGCAAATAGGCTGCAGGTTTCACACAGCTGAAAATGTTTAGGAAGGGAGGGAGAGTGGTGCCAAACCTGGGGTCTGAGAGCATCCCAGGTTCCTGCTTCCACAGCCTCACCATGCTGTAACTGCTTTTATGTCTCCCTCTAACAAAGAGTAAATCCCAGGAGGGTAAAGGACACCTCATTTCCACGCTCCATGAATTCCCAGTCCCTGGCACAGTGGCTGGTGTCCAGAGGGAACAAGCAATAGGAAAGAGGAGATATCCGCTAAGGACCATGACCAGGGCCTGGTTAGAGGAGGTGATGAATATGCAGGCATCAGCTAGAGGATGAATTCAGCCAGGGAAGGTCATTAAAATGACTCTGATGATCTGAAGCTTTTATGGAGCACTTTTTAGGCACCAGGCTCTGTGCAGGTGCTGAATGCTATATAGGAATGTTCATATTAAAAACTTTTAACCTTTATATTATGTTCAAATTTTCACTGAGAATCTACCTTTTTTTTTTTTTTTTTTCACTTCAGAGAATGCATGACAAGAGGATACAACTAAGTTTGAAAGCTCTGATATCTGACAGGCGTTTTTATTACTAAACAATATTGTATTAGTGAGGAAGGCCTACTAATCTAAACCTCCATCACCCTACTGAGAATTAATATTACTATATAAAGTCCCCCTTAATATATTCCTCTTAAGAAATTTTCCTTGGTTGCCAAAAAACATAGAGTAATTAATGCTCAAAGTAACATTAGTTAATAATCATGTTTTATTACTTTAAACTGCTTTGTGATAGCAACACAGAAAAATATCTTTTATTGGAGGAAAATTACTAATCATGGTTTTCTTATTTTTTTAAAAAAGGAAAATTTGCAATTATGCTGTCTTCAGTGTTCCTTTATTAGCTTTATTTCTATATATCTACTGCCAAGATTAACAGAAGGTTTTTCATGTAGTATGGAAATACGGATGAATCTATTTTCTGTGGTTTAATAAGTTAATCTCTTGACATTTAAAAAATAGTTGTTTTTTTTTTTCTGTTAAGGTCTTATATTAGAGACTTCCTACATTCTCAAAGTCTCTCTTTGAAGTGACCTTACATAATGATTTTTTAAATGACTGCTGTAAACACTTAAAGTTTTTATATTTACACTTGATTGTAACTCAGAAGTGTTGGTCATTATTTATCCCTGGGGACTAAAATGTGGTTATGCGTATTATTTTTTTTTAATCCGGTGAAGTCAGCAGAATTGTTTAAAAAACAAATTCCCTTGTAATCATTTCTTTAAAAATATAATACCAGCAAAGAAGTTGGTAATCAGTGAATAGTATAGGCATTAATTGTATCGCCCATTATTTTTCACTCTTGGTTACCAAGAATTTCAGTAATTTTACTGATAAATAGTAAAAATCTTAGCAAAGACCCTCTGTATACATTCCTATTTGCCTTTTCCTTCCCAAGGCTTTCAATTTCGTATTCTAACAGTCTTATTAAGCAAGTATTTCATATTCAACCTCAAATTATTTTATAAGTAGTTATGGTATAAATAAATATGTAAATTCCTAGTAGCTGTTTACTCAAATTAACATTAGTAAAAACCAAATCTAATCTAGTAAAAAAGGTCATCATGAGCCAACTATTCCTCATTGGTGTCCATATAGATCTCTGAAAACTTGCTCTGCTACCACAGCACAGGAATGCTATATATTAATAGATGAGAGACGGGGAGCCGAAAAAACTGAGTGACATAATCAGTTAATGGAGAAAATGTCAGGTGTAGGGCAAATAATAGCTAAGCTGCTTATACACTATTGGAGCCACGCACTGCTGAGCTACAAGTGTGTTTGGTTGCTGAGAAAGCCAGCTGTGTTTTCTGCTTTCTGCATATAAGAGATAACAGAAGATGAAGTAATTGTAAGTTAGTAAAAACCCTTCAAAGATATTAAAGACGGAAGTTATGTTTCCAATTACAAACCCATCCTTCTGTTTCTGCAAATAAAGTAAATGAAGCAATGCTGATTACTACATATTAGCACAAGAGAGTTTCAAAGAGGTGGAAGAAGCCTGTCTCCACAGAAAAAATGTAAGTAATCTGAGTGATATGTATATATGACTTGAGCATAAACAAAAAACTTACTTCTTGCAGTAATATATATGCTTTTCTCTTAATGACTATAGTACTAGCTACTATATCTATGAGATGGGATTTTTAAGGAACCAAAATTGATTCATGAGGACTATCACAATATCTAGCAAATTCCTTCAGTATGACATAAAGAGTTCCAGTCCTTCAAACACAATACCTGTTCCTACCATCCTCTCTCTCTTGAAAGAAAGAGATACTGGTTTTGACTGGAAACAAGGCAACAAATCAAGGATCTAAAATAGGTAAGAAATGCTGTGTATTTTCCTGCAGAGAAAAAAAGAGAGAGAGAAGTAGCTCTGCCTGATCTCTCTAGCTCTCCTAATAGACTTTGAATTCAATAGATACAGTTAAAGTTAGAGCAGACATAGGAGGAGCCAGAACACACATCAGAGGCCTTCTACGCTGTTAAAATTCAGACGGAGTGATAATTATGTGAGTCAGAAATAAATATGTATGTACCAAATGCAAAATGTTAAGCAGAAAAATAATTGCTATCACTGAGCTTGGCTTCACGATCCTTACACCACACTAACAATCAGAGCCCAATTTCAATTTCCTAGATCGCATTTTTTATTCCTTCAATTAACTGAATTTGAGAGGTCGGATAAATCATAGCAATCTGAAGATTCTTTGTTGCTTGGTGAAATATATGTAGGTGTCTATTAGAAGATGTAAACTGATTATGCCTGAGTTTTTCCTACTTGACATTTTTCTTTGTGGAAATTTTTTTTCAAATGAGGCCTCATGAGTACCCAGATTTTATGAATCTACTGCTGATTGAGTAGCCAAGGCCTACACACACGAAATATAAAATAATTTAGGTTGATGTAGAGCATAAGATAATATGAAAGTATTGGTAATTTTGGGTAACATAAGAACTCAACACAAAGAAGATCATTGTTGGTTGGAATTTATGTAGAAAATAGAGTAAATAAGTCTCAATTTGGAACTTAAAGGAACTAAGGTAATACTAAGACAAGTTTTAAGAACAAGAGGAGACATTTTATTAGTTCCAAGGAGAGACAGCATCGTGAGCAAAATAAGAGCAGTGCCTGCCATGAAGAAGATATTATAGGGCCCTATGAATGTGGAGTTTGCTGACATGATTGGCAAAGAGCGATCCATAAAATTAAAAAGAAAGTCTGTAGCAGCTGAATAAGAGCTTTGATTGCCAGATGCTGATATCAGTTTTGCAGGATTCTATTAATTTTATAGTGTCTGTATTACACAAAAATATTATCAGCATGCACGCACTTTTACAAGAACATATTCCCCCAAACTGTCTTGAGTATCTACTATATGCTAGGTACTGTTCTTGCCATGGAAACAGGAAAAAAAGACATTGTGTCTGTATACACGGAATTTATATTCCAGTGGGAAAAATGATCAACTTTAATATAGTAGTAATGATGAAAACAGGATGGTAATCAAGATAATAACAGGAAATTACCTTTATTCTTTTTTAATTATAATGCTTAAATTATAAAGTATCCACGTTTTAGATTCCTAGTTATTCATTCATTCATTTATTTGCTCATTCATGCAACATTCGTTAAGTACCTATAATCAGAGCCATTACACTTATCAGAGATATTGACTTAATTCAAATTACTGTAATTCATTTCATAAGGAAACTGTGTTCTACTCTCTATATCACAATCATGCAGCTATTACAAACCCATCTTTATGAATTGTTACTACTAAACCTTAAACTATATCTTCAGAGATAAATTAACACTTAAACTTTTTATTATTTCTGCACTATTATAAGGCAAGATTATGTAATGCAATATCAAACTGAATTAATTATACACTAGAAAAAATATAGGTGACTATATAACAGATCTCAAAGTGGCAGCAGAAAACTATCATTAAAATATTAAAAAGCAAGTGAATCAGAGTGTGAATATAACTACTATAATTAAGGTTTATTATCCTTCATAAAAATTCTCTACAAGAAAAATTAACCCCAACAAAAGAACGGATAAACACATTTTCAAGTAATTTATAGAAGACTCAGAAATGAACAAACAACATATTACAAGATTCTGGAATTTAGTAATCCAAAAGATGTGAATTAAATGATCCCCTTTCATCATTAATTCATTGATTCATTCAATAAATATTTGTTGAGTGGTCATTATGTTCTATGTTCCAGGCACTATATGTTTAGCAAAGATTTTTAAAATGATAATTATTTTAAGATTCATTAAGATAAGTACCATGATACACTGTGAAAAACAATTTTCTAATATGCATCAAGAAGCATAAAATAGTTACGACCCTGTGACCTACTAATTAAACTTCTTGGAATTTATCCTAGGGAACTAATCAGTGTAGCAGACAAAGTTTAATGTATGAAGATGTTAATCATAGCATAATTTATAATATCAAAAACATCAGAAACTTAAATGTCTAACAATAACAAGTGATTGAATAAATTATGGTACATTCAAATGATTAACAATTTACAATCATTCTGTTTTCAAAGACCATCTAGTGAGGAAATATTCATGAAAAAATTTAAAGCCTATATTTTAAAAATAATTTCATACAGCAATTAAAGTGATTTGTTCTTTCTTGTCTTATAGGACAGGAGTTATTTTTGCTTTCCATAGGCTTGCTATCTAATCCTTCTCCCTAGTCCACAAAGCATGAAACATTTCTCCATATACTTCTTAATTCTAACAGATATTAAAAAAAGGCCTTGCATGTTCACTGCAACACCATGAAAACAACGTAAGTCTCCATCAACAGATAAATGAGGAAAAGAAGATGTGATACAATGGAATATGCCAGTGATGAGAAAGAAGGAAATTCTACTGTTTGTGACAACTTGGATGAAATGAGGGCATTATGCTAAGCAAAGCAAGTCAGACAGATAGATACTTACTAAAGGATCTCAGTTATATATAAGGTCTAAAAATATCAAACTCATAGAAAAGAGACTATAGTTATAATTACCAGGAAACAGGGGAAATGGAGAGATGTTGGCCAAAGGGTATAAAATTTCAGTTTAAAGATTAACAAGTTCTGGGGAATCTTAAATAGAGCATGGCAATTAAAATCAATAACACTCTATCAAATATCTGAATGTAGCCAAAGAGTAGATCTTAAGATATTCTCATCAAAAAGAAAAGGTGGCACACCCTGGTGGCCTAGTGGCTTAGTGCACTGGGTTCGTATATACCCCAAAGTCCCCCGTTCAAGACCCAGGACCCTTGGAAACAACCAAGATCAAAAAGGAAAATAAAATAAATAAAATGATTCTTCCACTTCTTTCTTTCTGCCTGTCTATTCACCTTCATTTCTCCCTGTATCTTTCCTTTAAAAAAAAACAAATGGTAATTATATCAAAGATAGAGCTGTTAGATAATACTACAAAATGATAATAGTTTTGCAACATATAAATGTATTAAATAAACACATTGTTATTTATGTGTCAATTATATCTCAACAAAGGGGAAGATAAAATACAGGGCCTCCACGGAAAAATAAATTGTTGCAAAACTGCTTCATACACAATAATATATACAAAGTACTGAACAATGTTCACAATTGGGCAGCCAATCTCCTACAGAAAGAAAGAAAGAGAAGGAAGAAGTGGAATATGGAAAATCAAGATTAGAGGGGAGAACAAGCAGAGAGGCACAGAGCACGTGGAGGATGGAGTCAAAAGGAACACATTGCTAAGTGTGAAGGAAATTCTCAGATGACAGTCTGGTACTAGATCTTAAGAAATTCCCTTTTTGATATATTTATAGTTTCATGTAGATCAGACGACGCTTACAAGAAGCATTATTTGTTTCTTGTAACATTAACCACAGGAAGGGCCAAAAAGGAAATCATGGTAGAAAAAGCAGAACCACCTCCCTACTGTGAAAAGAATAACAACATAAATTGAAAGTCAGAGGGCACCAAAATACAATGTCTGTACAAAAGATGATTATAGTAAAACAAGGAGGAAGTTGAGCTTTGGTTTTGGAATTACTGAACTGTGCAAAGGCAGAACCCAAGCTGCAACGTCATCATCATATCATGTAGGAGCCAAGTGATCCCATGTCCACCATGAAAGGGCAGAGCTGGACTCAACAAGCCCTTGTGCGCACCCTAATGCTACTTCTGAGCAAAGCCTATCACCACAGCTTGTGTGCATTTGTGCCTGGGTGTGGAAGCTGCTTGAATAGCAGGTTCAATTGACAGCCATAGTTGGCCTCCCAAGAAACCAGAGTCTAGAGAACCAAAGGTCTCATTTATAGATGAACATGATCATTTTTCATGAAAAATTTAAGGGGCAAGTCAACCCACAAAGTATTCATTTATAAAGCAGCAAGGTGACTGCTTCCTGAGCCACTAAAGGAAAATAAGCAGGCAGCTGCTTGATTCTACGCTGTCCTTACATACACTATTCCATGTATTTTATCATTTCTATCATCAATTTGAGTCCTTAAAATGTCCCTGTAGATTGATTTCATATTGACACGCATACAATTAAATCAAAAGGCTTCAATTATTTAGCAATTTAGAATCTTCTCTCCCCCATACCTTTAATGATGTATCTCTAAATAGTTCTCTGCAAATTCCTGCTCTTTCAAAGACTTTTTTTTCAGGAAAAGGAGAAACCCCTTTTATATTTATTCAAGCTGTTTTCACATAGGTTGCTTTCTCCATTTCAGTGTGAACTCCTTGTTCAACTTCTTGTTTCTTCCTGTACCACAGGTTTCCAGGCCTGGGATGATTTCACCTTAATCTTAGAATCAAATCTGTTCTCTCCAGGCACTTTCATAAACTCAAATCCACTACAACTTGACCCTTTATTTATGCCATCTTACCTTCTAATCTCTATTATACTTTGTGTCATTACCTCTTGATCTATAACTAGCTCTTGCGTTCTCTATCCTCATTCCCTAGTCTCAACAGCCATCTTAGCCTGTTTTAAAAATATGTGCTTTCTATTTTTATACCCTAGTCTGCTTAAAACTGAAGTGATCTAACATGAGTCTTTTCTTGCTGGTGGCATTTTTTATTGTTACCCTTATTAGACTAGTAAAATGAGATTGAATCTTTAAATTTCTTCTCCCTGGATGTGAGCGATCTGCTTCAAATATCTGCTGCTCTGTTGTTTCCAGGGCCATCTTCACTAGTCCAGATGTTCATTTCCACTTGGCCAGGCACTGCTCACTCGTGCAGAGGGGATAACCTCTCCAGACAGTGAGCCTCACTTTCAAGTCAAGCAAAGGTGGGCAGTAGTATTCCCCTACTTCCTTCTTCTAAACCGTATCATTGCTCACTCTGCCTTATTCTTCTTGCTGTTTTCCACCCATTGTTCCTTCCTGAGATAACAACTTGACCACATATACAGTTGGGTCTGCTTCTTCTAAAAGACCATACAAGTGTAACTCTCAGTCTGTCCTTTTTTCCCCACTCACCTTCTCTAGTTATTTCTTTTCTTGAGCTTGATTCAATTCCTGCCATTTCATTTATTCCTTCATAAAAGTATACAGATCCTAGACTCTATTTCACATCCTAGACTCTGTTTCTTTCAATGTGTATTTCATCTTAGCTGTCAGTTCCTCAATAGCTAAATTCTCCTGTCTTTCTAGCTACAACCCATCCCCGCTTAGTTTTTATGCATTTTGCCATGATAGACCTATACATCTTTTCAATGATCCAATTATTAGCAAATAACAGCAGTTTCTTTTGTTTATATATTTCAAAATTTGATTCTTACCCAGAATATTTTAAAAATTATAGAGAAGGGCAAAATATGTCTACAGAGTAACTTTGGACTTTAAAAAGTGGAGGGAGCCATCAGAGATAAAGTCAATTGGCATAGATGCATTTAATTTTTGAGTTAATTTTTTAACTTCTAGACAAATCTATATGAGAAGATAAAAATGTTAAGTTGACCTTCATATTAAAGGAATTAAATTGATCAAATAATACTTATCAAGTACTGTTATCATGAGTCACTAACAATGGAAATAGTTTCTCCAAAAGAATTTGAAATTCACCCTCATACTCATTAGAAGTTAAGTGAAAACCAGTTTGAGGCTGTTAGATTCCAATTGCAAGATGGCACCAACTGTTAAGATCTCTAGCTCAACTGCTCCCCACAGCTACATCCCAAATACACCTAATTCAGCAAATAAAACTACTGAAAAGGAACGGGGGACCAGCACCTCCATAAAGGGAAAGGAAACACATCAAGATAAATGATAGAAATGGATCTGTCTCAGTGTCACACTACCCTATTCAGAGACCGAGGAGCTGCAGGAGAGCCCAATGACACAGAAACACTCCCAGAGCTGAGGCTTTTGCCGTCAGTAGGTGCCCTAATACCTGGAAACTGTCTTTCAGTCACTGAACCAATTCATGGCTGCCTCTTTATGATCCTACAGAAAGCATGCCAACCTACAATCCTAGGAGACCAGAGGCACCTGCAAGGATCACCCTAATTAGGCCTGAATGCACCTGTACTTCATACGCTTGGTACTCTCTGCTTTAGGATACCCATTAGTTGGTATGGTTTGCCTATTTCTCAGGTTCTGACCCTCAAATGACTCCTCTCTCAAAAACTTCAACAGTTTTTTGAAGCCAAGTGCCATTTCTGGGGGATTGACATCTGAGAGTTTTTCCCTCTCTTTGGCTCAGAGCAAGGGAACCATGCTGAATACATGAAAGGACCAGAACTTGAAAGTAAGACAAGTCATGACACAGACATAATTGATAAGATTAGTGAAGTACCATAAAGATATAAAGCAGGATACCTGGTGGGCCAGAATATAGATGTTGTGCCCAACGTCTTTTGGGGAAACACCGTCATCTCCGCCCTCATCATCCCCATGATCACATTCCAATCCTTGGTTATAGGCATTCTTCATCACGTCCACCTATGGAGTAAAAGCAGGAACAGCAGGCTTCAAATGTCACAAGCAAATATATTTTCCATTGCTTATGAGGTATAATTAAAAAATCTATTAAAAGTATCCCAAAAAACTCTAAATTAAAATGGCCCGGGAAACTGTCTTTATTTAAATAAACATGGAAATATTTCCCTACAAATTCCCTGTTTTCCTTGGAAAATTTTTATTTGATATTTTTAGAATGTCGACAGTGTCAAAATTCCCAGGAATTAGGAGACTCTGGAACCCTGATTAACTCCTTGTATTTATTAAGTGCCCTCTAGGTAAAAGTGAAATGTGATGCTACACACCGTCCTGGACACTGAGGGCCCAACAGTGGACACTACAGAGTATCTTTCTCAGTGGAGTTGGCTGTCCCATGAGAGAGTCTGGATGCCAGGAGAAGATAATACTAGTTTTAATGTTTACTATTAGAGAGCAAAGACATGTGGAGCCAGACTTCCAGAGGATTTCCCCAGAGCACCAACACTAGTGCTTACGAGGGTGAGATTTAGTCATGGGGCATGAACTGTGTGGTCTGTGTGTGTTCTCAATGCTTCTGAAATATTCCAGTATTACTTCATGATTTCCATGGCATGATAACTTCTATGATAGCAAGACACATTATAATATCTGTGGAATCTCTATCAAGTCTGGTTATAATGTTCTCAAGGTCAAGCACTGAGCAACATTTCCCTGCTAAGAATAAGTACAAAAGATATTGATTTCATTTTTAAGAAAGAAATGTAAAGAAAATTTGTGAAGAATACAAAAATTTTTTGCATACCATCTTCACCTATTCCAATATACAAACTAAGGCAATTTTTTTTTTTTTTGCAAAAAGAAATGAGGATAGCTTAATAGAGCTTGATGATTTGGTTAAGAGAAGTTGCTGGAGTCAATAAAATCAGTGAAATCACAAGGACCCAAATCACACAGGCCTCTGCCATAATGAGGACTTCTGAGGTATTAATGCTAGGGAGGTCTTGACGTATTATTATGCCTCCAGAGAGCAGCATGAAAGGCACTAGATTTTTTTTCTGCCATGCGCACTATAAACATGTCCCCTTTTAGGTATAATGAACATAGTTTTCCAAAGTTTTCTTACCAGTTCCCTGGGTCTCATGTTAAAAAGGATTCTTTCTGCATTCTCGCTGTCATGTCTGCTTTCCATAATGGCCAGCAGAAGTTTAGAGGCATTGTTCTAGAAATACAGATTGAGTTAATGCACATGCAAAGTGTTTTCATGAATTAACAACTCTCTGTATTTGTTTTAATTGTTATCAGAAACATTTTTTAAACAATTTTTAGTTAGCTGGTTTTTTAATATTTTAAAATAGAATGCTTACTTTATTGTCAACACAAACTAAAAATCATAAATCATGAGAGAGAAAATTAAGGGGTACTTTAAATATTGGTAAAGCGTGTTTTAAACAGAACATTCGCTTTATATATAGTGAATGAAAATATAATTATATTGTTACACATTTCCTAATTAGATATTTCTAGGATTCATAATTAACATGACAGTACAATGAACAAGCATCAATAATATAGTTTACAAAAATGGTAAGTAATTTAAAGAATTTAGTATAATTGTTTTTAACACAAAACATGAACGTGTATTAACAAACCAAAATTTTAAATAGATTTGAGCATTACTGAAAATTAATCTACAGAATTCCAAACACATGAGTTTGAAATAAACGTAAATGTTTTATTTAGCTTTACTAGGCTTACTGGACAACAGCAAATATGCAACATGTTTCACATGGGGGTTACAGAAGACTTCTATTTTCTACTATAATACTATTTTCTGAATCATTTATGTTGTTCTTAATATTTTCTAATTTGGCTTATAAATATATTGTCTCAAACATTTTTATCTATGGATATGACAAATGTCGCTGATACAGCCAATTTATAATTCAAACTGGGTACCAGAGAGTTTCAGAAAGTCTTGCTACACAAAACATTCTTAATATTTTAAGATGTTTTTACTGTGTTTTCAATAGCTCTTAAATTATAGCAAATTGCAAGATGATAAGTCTTCCTGAGAGCTATTTCTACAGTGTTTTCATAATACTCATTCAGATAAAAATCTAAGCTTCCACACACAGCTTTTGAAAGGAGCACAACAGTAAAGTCAAATGGTTTTAAGATACTTCTTAAAGGCTCAATATTAATATCTTACCTGATGGAAACTATACTGTCAACTGTTTGATGTTTAAAGACATCCACCATACAAATCTTGCTAAAGTTAAGCAAATTAATTTTCCTGAGTAGTTAAAATATCAATTTTTCCAACTATTTTTTCTCTCAAAAGTATAGCCTGAGATGATCTCTAAAGACCTATTATTTAGTAATAAGGATAACATGAATGTCACTGACTATCCTGAAAAGATGTTAGTATTCTGCAGTGGGGGTGACATATTTTTCTGCTTAATTCTCACATTTTACAGATTTGTACCAATTCTAAAATCTAGTTTTTATAATGTAACAATTCCATACAAACAACATAAAAAAATAAGGTTCCAGGATTAGGGGAGAGCTTAAATCCTTAGCGCAATCTGAGCTGCCCCTACAGAATTTAAAGCTAAAACCTTCACAACACTAACAGTATTTTCGAACGAACCTTACTCAGCAGGATTAATACACAGTAACTTAAGAACACACATAATTTCAGAACATTATTGGCAATATGGTATTTTTCCTAAGAGATCTTCTTTTCCATACTACATTGGAAGAACAATCTTGTAAATGCCCCTTTAAAATCGGAATCATTTTTTAAAGCACAAGAGCCTCTGTATATGTGTGTATATGTGTAAATGTGTGTGTCAGTGTTAATAGAGGATTTTCTTCCAAACGCAACTATACTCAAACATATACACATGACACAAATCCTAAATATTTACAAATTCATCACTTCAAAGATCACATATGAAATGTAAATATAAAAGTAAAGGACAAGACAGATGTACAAAATTTTCAAAAAACTATAAAGTAAATGAATACAGAGAGCTAAGTATATTTAAAATTATAAAAGATTAAACAAGTTTAGGGTGATAGATATAAAATCTTAATATTTTTAATATGACAGCTCTATAATGTTAAAGAACTTAAACAAAAGTGCCCTACCTATGAAAGACCCTTAAAATTTGCTATTATATCATCTCTCTCATAAACATTGTTTTCACATTAGCAATTAGGTACAAAGCCTCGTAGACTCTTCAGAGAGGTACACACACCTCATTCTTTAAGTAGAAAACTATGCTTTAAAGATGCGAAGTCAAATCTATTCGTTTCATATTTAATAGGTATCTTGACTTATCCAACTGTCATATTTTGAAAATGCATACAGAAATTGTGCATAATAACATAAATGAAATCTTAAATGATTCTTTTTTTAAAAAAAGCACTTTCATTTGAATAGCTAAGAATATCTTTGTACTGTTAAGTCATACTCCATCATTTAGTTTTTTAACTTAGGTCTGGATTTGTAAATAATCTGTATGCTTATGCTTTATTTTAAATTGATGATTCATTCAGTATTTTCATTTGTCTATTTCCATTTGGATAAAAAAGTGAAAAGAAAAAAATTTTTTGAATTCCCATTATGCTCCTGAGTTCTGATAACCAGGACTGCCAGGAAGTGTGTGTGTGTGGCTTAAGTTAAAGCAACTTCTCACACAGAGTGTGAAAGTGACTTACAGTATTGGGGGAGGGCGTAGGAATCAATGTAAAAGAAAATGACTTTTAGAAAGAAGAGAACCATAAACCAAAATGTACCCTTTCTTTACATAATGCAATTTATTGTGACCCGCTAAATAGAATTCTGTAGTCCAGAAGAGTTAAAAATATATGGTATAAGCTCAGCACCTTAATGTGCTGTATAATGAAAAATACAAAATAAAGATAAAAGGGAAGTAGTGAATCTAACTGCCTACCTAAAAGAACTTCCAATAAAGTACTCTCTTACTGACTAGCACCTCAAAGCTTATTTGATATTTTATCAGGAATTTTGTAAGCACTGTTTCCACTATTCCTTTCGGTCAATTCATTACCTTGGCTTTTACAAGAGCTACTTGAAGACTGAGAGTCAACACTAGCAGGGACTTTATAGAGAGAATGCCACATGCCCCCATGGTGGGTTTACTCTACCTTCAATTGGAGCACCAGGTCCATTCGATATTTACCAAGAGGGTTTATGTCATTGAGAATCAAAGCAATAATGATATCAATTCCATTAGATTCATGAGTAGCAATGCAACTCTAGAAAACAAATGTTTAGAAATTAACATTCTTTTGACAATATAAGAGCCCTAGAAATCACACAACATAAAACAAAATCACTTTGTTTTTTTTGACCTTTATAATATAATTAAGATTTATCTTTGAGATTAAGTCAAAGAAAATTAAAAGATTTAATGTTCACGTATTCTTTTGCATAGTCTGACTATTAATTGGTTATGTTAATTGACTGGCTGTGTATTCATAATACTGAGAGAGCCACTGTAAAACTAGGACCCTTGGAAATAAACAATTTTACAGAATTTCCAAGAATACTGATTAAATTAAATATTTTAAGTCAATAAATTTTAATATGCCCTGCAGTAAAGAAGCTTCTTAATTATAATTTAAGATCTGATCTATCCTAGTTATGAGAAAATTACCATTTTTGAGAGGAGTGTGTCCTTTATGCCCAAAATTTAAGTGAAGTCTCGAGTACTGATAAGGCACTTTAATTTCATGAATTAAACCCAACTGAACAGTAGGAAATGCTGGGTGCAGCTGACAGGGAATATGGGTGTCTGCTGATGTTTCAGGGACATCCTGTCAATTATGGTTGTTGAGGGTAAGTTTCACTGATTCCTTAAACTGGGGTAGTTTATAAAGGACTCTCTAGTGGGGGAAGTTTATCAAACATTCTGAGAGATAAATATCAATACTTTGAAGCTTATGGTACACTGTGCTAGGATGCTGAAATTAATTCATTTTACAGAACTGAAAATCAGGGAATTTGTAAAACTACATGTAACAATGCAGCACTGAGTGTCAAGGGGATTCAAAAATCAAAAAACCTAGGGAGTTAAGTAAAGAAGGAAAATTAAGGTAACTCCAAAATGGTACTAACTTTTCAGAATGGCTTCATTTCTCCCTTCATACAAGGAAATTTGTACTCCCCTGACACAAAAAGAAAGGTATTTTCTGTCCTCTTCTATGTCTCCTGAGTTTCTTCTGATCATTCAAATGTTTGTCAAACTTAGAAGACATCACTTTGCAGGTCGTCTCTGGAATTGGCTAGCAACTTGCTTTAATTCCACATATTCTCAGAGGATGTGGCAGGCGGGGGAGGAGGCAGTTCAGAGTATATGTTTTTTTAAGAACATATAAGATTCATCTAATTTTATTATATGTCTTTACTTTTAGAGATTACTTGCTTAAAAATTACTTTTCCAAACTCGATTTCATCAAAAGGTTTTCTTGTATCCTCACCTTGGGAGAATAACTATACAATATAGGTAAATATAGAGCAAAATCCAAACGCTTGTCATGTCATATGCACATTAAGTGGGGCTGGGCGGGGAGAATCCCCATAACAAATGATGTCAGTAGTTGTTTCGTTTTCATTCTACATACCTACACATGTATGCATCTAGCTGTGTTTTTATGTTCATGGATATGTGTATACATATGAATTATGCGTTTATGTGTGCACGTGTCATATAATTTGCAATAAAAAGGCAAACTTTTTTGCATTTCTTTCCTATGTTAAGTAATGATATTTGGTCTTTTGGCCGCTTTAAAATTTATATCCAGGAATGTGTGAAAACTCTTCTTTCAGGGTGAAGCCACATTTCAGTGGGCAGCACAGTCAAGTGTACATGTGAACAGTCAACCATAAATCCTGGGGGGGTCCCCTGCCTTTACTAGCTCAAGGGGTCTCTCTTCAACTCTCAGCTGGGTCCTTGACATCAAGAAAATAGAATCAATTCTCTGGAAAAGAGAGTTAAAACTTCGCCCTGGGGAATGTAATAGAATCAAAAGACTGCTCTATTTAGACTCAGAATCAAAAGGCCCTAGAACTGACTATCACTCTGAAACATGGGAAATCACTTAATTTCTGAGTTAAACTGATTCATCAGCAAAATGGTGGCAACTGTACCTATTTCATAATTTATTTAGACTATAAAAGAAATAATATGAACTGCCCACTGCAGTGGAGCTGAAGGAGCCAGTAGAGCTCACTCACCGACCCTGGAAAGAGTCACTGAAGATGAAAACTGAACAACGAAGATACATATTTTCTTTTTGATATGTCTGATTCTTAGGTGCAACATTTTTATGGGAATTTTCTTTCACAGTAAAATAAGAAGATGGCGGAGCATTTGATAGTTTATAACTCGGTTGTGTGTTTTTTTAGGTAAGTAAAACTATCTGGCAAAGCAAGAAGAAAGACCTTCGAAATGAACCCGAAGTGGGCACATTCACCGAGCCCCTCCCCGAATGTTCAGTCACAGACGAGAGGTGCTGTGCGATACCTGGTTCTCGTGGCAGGGGCCCTGGCAGTACTCAGTCAGGCTCTCCAGGGTCTGGTTCACCAGGACAACGTTCTTCTCATTGATATAGAGGCCCAGCAGGCCCAGGCCGCCAGTCGTACTTCCACAAATGCAGTCCAAGAACTGAAGTGTCTCACAGACAAGGTTGTAATTTGTTTTGTTGTTCTGATTCCTCAAGAAGTTCTGAGGCAAAGGAAAAAAGTTCCTTAGGGGTTTAAATATTAGGGTGCTAACTGTTTTCAGTTCTTTCTCCCTCTTTGTATTTTTCTAACTTAAAGAACCCCATGGTCATATGGAATGGAACTTCTAATTATAAAAAAGTGTTCACATTTGTTAAATTTCTCTTACGCTTAAATTTTTTTTCCCTTAAGCATCTGTATTTATCAGTAGAGTTTATAAAATATCGTGCTGTCATTATCTTAAAATTATATAAAGAGGGCGAATGGAATGGGTAGTAGAAAGAAGCTCATTAGAGAAAGAAAAAATAAAAATTTCAAGTAAATAATCCCTTAGAAAAAGTGCAGCTTCAAACTACAAATGATACAACTGTTTGGAGGGAATCTTGGAAGAACATATCAACATTTCCAGTTAACATACAACCCAACTTCAAAAACGTTATTCTAGATATATGTATGCCAGTCCACACAGTCATCACAATGTGGATGGTTTAATAAATAACATTACACCTAAATACTAGAATATTTTGAATCTATAAAAATAAGGTACTTCAATATGTCCTGATATAATAAATATAACCTTGATATAAGTAACTCAGTAATAAGATACATTACCAAATGGAAAAAGTAAATTGAGCAACACTATATAGTATTTTATTTTATAAGATTTACATGGACAGATCAATATGTATATATATGCATAAAATGTATGGAAACACAACCTATCAATAGTATTTTTGGGGGAGAATAAATCTCGTGAAAGGGCAAAGAGGAGAAATTTTATTTTTTATTTTATTAATTTGCATTTAATTTATGTATTGAACTTATTCAAATATTTATTTATTTCCTTTGGTATGTTTATATAACTTTCCTCATTTTTTATTGTGTCAAAATACATATAAAACTTAGTCTTAACCATTTTTAGTTGACTAAGTACATTAATAATATTCTCTATAATCGTCACCATCCTTCTCCAGAACTTTTTTTTATCTTGTAAAACTGAAATCCCGCAGCTATTAAACAATAACTCTCCATTTATCCTTTTCTCTCAGGCCCTGGTAACTACTATTCTACTTTTGTTTTCATGACGCTGACTACTCAAATTTTATCTCACGTAGATGGAATCACAGATTTTCCTTTTTGTGACTGGCTTAATTCACTTAGCATAATATCCCAAGCTTCATCTATCTGGTAGTATATGTCTGAATTTCCTTCCTTTATAAGGCTGAATAATCCATTGTATGCCTGTACCTCATATTGCTTATCCATTCATCCAACGATGGACACTGGGTTGCTTCCACACTTTGGCTCCTGTGAGCAATTTTTCCATTTATTTGTATTAAAATAAAATTATTTTATAAATAACATTTTCCATATTGCTTGTTCCTATACTTTTATTAGTAAAATGTCAGATAAGATACTACATAATACATTTATTTTCCACATGGACAGGGTAAGCATGTAGGCATACCTCCCATATCTTCCTTCTCAAAGCAATGTTCCTGGTCTCTGCCTGCTCACGGCACGGTGGCAGGGCTGTCCAGGTTGTGTGGCATGATCCCAAGAGTCATGGTCATACCATTCATTAATTCCCTCATGCTTCTCAGCCCCTTCGAGGGGGATTTATGATCTATAACCAACTCAAAACACCTGTACTACAGAACCTTATTAGAGAACACATATACAAACTCTGCCAGTCTCTCTGATACTAGGTAAGTGCCCTTAGAAACGCTAAATCTTTTTTGCCTATAGTGAAAAGGCAGAGCAGCAGGAGGCTATAGTGTAGATGCCAGGATTTACTGCAGATTTACACCCGTCTCACTATGAAATCTTCAGTCAATGATGCTACCTCACAGCGTACATACGCCTTGGCAAGACAGCAGGTGGGTCTGCTGACTGGAGGTTCCTCAAGTCAACATACTCTCCTTCAAACCAGCAATCACCTAGTCCACCATTCTACTTTTTTTTTTTTTTTTTTTTTAAGGAAAGGTTCTGGTAGCAATAAAGGTGAGCAGAGACAGGCAAGAAGAGAGAGGAGAAAGAAGCATTTCATTTTATTGAGTTGTTTATCTTGGTTGTTCCATAATCCACTGCCCCACCTTCTGGCCCAGGGATGCAAACCTGGGTGCCTGCCTGGGATACATGTGGACCATGCCCGGCCAGAGGTGGTGAACCCAACCGCCTCCACTAGGGCGCTTCTTATTTCACCTTTTATGAGACTTTGCCATCATGCCAAAAGTAGTGTAGCAATGTACAAAAGTAATGCAAAAAAAGAAAAGTTAAAATTCCTAGAACCCTAAGTTCATCTATTAACAACAAAAAAATGTACCAAGGATGTGAGCCAGGACTATATTCATTTACAAAAGTATCAACCTTTGAAGTTGCAAAAATTCCTCTTCTCCATTGCTGATAGAGACAAATCCTCTGTCTTCATCAAGACATGTAAATTGAGTTGGAAATGATGAAAGTCCCCCACAAAACACAGAAGGTTCACTGAGGCAAGTGACCTTACTCAGCTCCACCAGGATGTGAGGACTGAGGCCAAAAGATGTGAGCTGAGGCTGCAAAGAATGATGCTACGTGAACCAGATTTTTTTCATGAATCAAGGATTTTCCTCCCATTTTTCTCCACAAAGATGCAAAAGTTTCTCCTCATTTCAGGAGAACACTGTTGGTTTTATTGATTATCCAAAACTACTTGACAGTTTTAATTGAGTTTAATTAATTGTCATCTGAAGTGGTACTCTCAGCTTCCACACAAAAGAGAACATGTACCTGCAGTTCCCGGTTGTGATTCTCACAGAGTAACTGAAGAAATCTCAGTATCGGCTGCATGATGGCAATGGCAGGACTCATCGGTACTTCCTCTGCAGACTTTTCCTCGGCATTTCCCGCTTCCGATCCTGTGCCAATGATGTCTATTTCTGGATCCATTTCTCTTCTGTACACACAGTATGCTTTGGATGTTGCTGAAGAGGCTTCTGTCAATTGTCCTTTCATTCCCTCTTTTAAATGTAATGATGAATCTCTTACTGAAAATAAAGCAGTATTCTTATCTTTCTGAATTAATTCTTTTTCACTAACAACAAAAAATCCAAATCCTCTAACAACTGGGTTAAAAATCATTTGACAAGAGATGCAATAATTTCCCAAAGAGAATGAAACAGGAAATTTAAAAATTAAATTCACATGGGACATTAAAAACAGCTTAATGCTTACCCAATTTTAGGAGGGCTCATGTCCTTCAGATATATAAGATAGGAGCATTCAAGAATATAGAAGATGGGAAATTATGGAAAACTTCAAAATGCGAGTATTTTTAATGACTCTGTAGCGTCTGGTGCTGTAATTACTGTTCTTAAAGTTTAAATTTTGTGCACATGCAAAAGGGTTGGAACAGCTGTTCTTTACCGAGCATTTCACAGTGAATCACATTATTTTCAAGGTCACCATTACTTTGCTGTGATAGTCTTGTTTGAGTTTGGCACATGGAGTTGTTGCAAGGTGAGCCCCATGGCCATACTTATTTAAGGACAGAGCGGCATACACAGAGCCACAGCTGGGATCACTAACTCAGGTAACTGGGATCTCAACACTGTTCTCCTCTTTTCTCTCTGTTCTCCCCAATTCCCAAATATGTCTTTACCTCTCAGTCGTGGTCCAGATGTCATTGACTCATTGTCATCATCCCTTTTTTTGTTCCCTAAGTCTATGGTATTAACTGTCACCGTTGATCTTATCTCTTTCTGAGCAGCCTTCATTCGGTCATACAGCACTTTGAAGAATTTTTCTGACTTTTTTTGTTCATGCAACTGCTGGTAGAAAGAATACTGCAAGAAAACATTTTAAGATTTCAATACCCAAGGGGAGAAAAACTAGTGTTTTTATGCTTTAAATAAACATAAGCAATATAGATAAAAGCACTCTTTTAATGTACTGCCCATTATTACTTCACAAATTGACAACTTTTGCCAGTCTCTCATACTATTTAGTATATACTAATAATAGCTTATATTTGCTTAGAACTTTCCACTAAAATCTGACATGTTTTCATGTTATTTAATTCACCTATACTGATTATCTAAAAAATGTACAAGGGGTACTTTAAGAGTTGCATGCAAAGAGTTTACTTTTAGAGGTATACTTATTTTATCTTGTTGCTTTTTTACTTTAATTTTTAAATTAATTAAAGGAACATTGCATCATAACATGTAGGCTTAAGGTGATCATCATTGTAAATTGGCATCTGTATATAATGCAGAATCTTTTATTTTCATATTAAGTTATGCATTAATTCAGCACATATGTACTGAGGGTCTACTATTTGCCAGACTCACTGCTAGCACTAGAGATAGAACAAAAAGGAAAAACAACTTCAGGAGTTTGTAATCCAGAGTGGAGAGCAGCCACTAATCCAATGATCACCCCGTGAGAGTGAATTTATGGAGAGTTACAAAGCGTTATTTTCCTCTTTATCTAAGCTATAGTACCTCTAATTTAGAATGTGTTGCCATGGCAGCCTCACTCAGAGCAGCCAAGAATCAACAGGACTAAGTCTTTCTGGTACTTCATTAACCACACTGCTGTCCATGGGGACTAGGACAAGCTCACCACCAAAAAATTCTGTTCTGTTGCGAATAATGATAGAGAAAGTATTCAACACCAAATTCAGGATAAAACGGATTTCAGTGAAAGGTGGAAAGACTGAACCGTGGAAATATCTGCCCCAGCCAGAGTCTGCTCAGTGCCTTATAGAAGGGTGCTGAAGCAGCAGGAGTAAGAAAGGTAGGGACTCAGAGAAGACAGGGCACACTGGATGGGAGCTACAGGTTCTCAATACTGAAACCAGGGCACAGACGACACACAAGCGAAAGAAAGTAAAGAAAAATATACTAACTCAGATAATAGTAACTGCAGTGATTTAGAAGAAAATTCTAGAATGTTGATGATACTATGAAGAAAACATGAAAAGATAATGATTTCCAGATCCAGTAGAATCGTCCAATCCATAATCCAATAAGCCTAAATAGCCCACCTGGGGGTGTGTGACTTTCTGTAAGGAATGAGTCCATGGTCCTGGGACCTGCGGGTGAGACTCTGAAGACATTGGTAATGCGTGGCATGGCAAAGTACACTCACCGAGTGCTTTAGGGAGCCTTGAAGCTGGCTTCTTACTCCACAGGGAGACTCCTGATCAGGGGCCCTACAATCCCCTGAGGTACATACACAGTGAGCAAAGCAGCTGCGGTCAGGCAGCAAGTTGGCTCACTCCCAGACTGGAGGGTCCCACACGCTAAGTTGATGCTTACACAGTAATATTTCTTTTTTTTTAAACTTGTTAATAATGTTATCTCTTTATTGATCAACCATATAGGTGGAATCGCCATTGTTTTCAGTACAATCAATCTATTGTCAAAGTGAGATCATAAAACTAATGGGTTTTTAAAAATAACTTTATTATTCCTTTTGTTTACAAAACCATACTCATTTTAAGATTCTGAACTTCCTTCTCATCAACGGGTGTTACACACTGCATCCAGTACCAGAGCTTTAGTGTTCTTTAAGCACTAATATTTCAATAGAATGGGATTATAAGTGAAGAGGGTTCCATTAATGAACTTTGTTATTGGAACTTTGTGGCTCTATTAAAGCAAATATTTATAATTTATGTAGTTTCCTGTCTATACAATCCAACTGAAACTTTCAGCACAGCTGTGTGATGAATAGTGTTCTTATTTCCATTTTACAGTTGAAGCTGATGAGGTTAGTGAAGGCAGGTGATTTGCCCAAATATGACATCGCTTGTAAGTGGTAGAGCTTGGATTTAAATTGAGATTTGCTGATTCTAAATCACTAAATTTATAAAGTAACCTCTTAAGCTAAAAACAGCAGAATATTTACACAGATTATATCTTTTCTAAAACTCTACATATCTGCACAGTATTGGTTCTAATAAAAATTAAGGATATATACAGATAGATATACCTATATGTATATGCATGTATACATATAGGTATATCTATCTAATCTACCTATCTCTCTTTCTCTCTCTCTCTATATATATATATATATAAATATGCATATAATGTGGAACTGAACTACAGCGATGGAGCAAGACGAATACATGAGGCTGGGTGAATTAGTCAGCGAAATTCCCCAAGAATAAGGAGAAGAGGAAGCTTATGTAGAAAGAAGATGGGTATAGAAGTTAAGAGCACAGACTCTGGAGCTGGACTCGGATTTGAACATTGCCTCTGTCTCTAACTATCAGAGTAAGCTTGGGTAAAGAACCTAAGCTGTATCCATTTCTTCTTCAGTAATATAAGATCTAAGTTACCCCATAAACGGTTGAGAATTAACCAAATTACTACATATAAAACACTAAGAACAGCACCTGCAATCTAGTAAGTATATTTTCATATTGCTATTATTAGTATTCAATTTAAAATTTTAAGTACCTCTTCTTTCTCCCCCTCAGTCCATCTTCCATAAAGTCTATGAAACACATAAACTGACTTAAGTAGAAATTAAGAAAGGAGACAAGATAACTCCAAAATAACTCTCTTAAAGATGTAGGGGTGTGAGGACAATCCGTGATCTGAGAATGCAAGGCACTGGTGGCTAAGGAGACTGAGAATGTAAAGCCCGCCAGGGGACTGGCAGAAGTCTTGTGGAGGGGTGAGATATACACTTCTACAGGTCAAAGAATCAGATTCAAGACAACCTCAACTACCTAAAAGCCAGGAACACAGCTGATACCTGGGTTAGAGTGATGTCGATGCTCAAAAAAGCTGAAGAAGCTCAAGAAGGCTGGTAGATGAGGTTGTCACAACACATCTTGAGAAGATTTTCATACACAAAAATCACTTAATGCCACTTCAACAACAAATATTTGCTGAATGGTTAGAAAGTACTGTAGATATAAAGACTAGGATATGATTCCCCACTTCAAGGATGTTGACATTTAATTTGAGAGGCAAAAACAAAGTAGTGTAGGCAAGTGAGAATTAAAGAAACAAGTGCTATGGGAGGTCAGACATAGTGGAAACCAAGGTCCCAACCAGTCAGGAAGACCGTGTAAAGGAGGCAGACTAACTAGGACCATTCCTTCATAGAGCCATCAGTCCAGAACATTACTGAACTCCTAGATTGGACCAAACATGGCATATTTGTTCTCAAAGAACAGGAAACAACATGAGAATGAACATAACACATATGGGGAAATGCACAAGAGTTAATACAGCTGTTGTCCAAGAGATGCCTGAGGAGGGGAGAGGTGGAAAGTTGGAAAACGCGAAGAGCCGAACTCATGAAGGATAATAAGGACTGTAGTAGAATGTTTGCCTTTACAAGGTAAGTGATCAGTTTTCAGCAGGAGAATAACATGTTTTTAGAGAGGAATGGTCAGAGGTGACAGTAGAGAATGATTCGAAGAAGGGAAAAGACAGAATCAGGGATACCCTGAAGACCACTCATCAAGGTCCAAAAAAGATGAGCAGGGTCTTTCATAAGAGCTAGATAAGCAGAGATTGAAAGCAGAGTATAGATTTGAGAGATGTTCACAGGAAAGAATCACAGAGGTTGACCATCAGATGTTCAGGAAGAGAGTGAGGGTAAGGTGAGGTTAGGGCTGGCTTTTAGCTTTCTGGTCAGACAATGAGGTAGATGGACTGCCAGTTACCGAGGCATAGCAAAAGGAGGGCTGGGGGATGGGAACAATGCTGGATTCAGTTTAAGGACATGGTCAGTTTAAGGTACTTGTGAGCTATCTTACTAAAGATTTCCGGAAGACAGCTGTATCTAGAGGCTAGAATTTCAGAGTTGAGAATCATCAGCAATGACTGATAGTCAATAATGCGGAAATTTGAGATTCACTTAGGGAACAAACAGAATAAACAGCAGAGAGCCCAAAGAAAGTTGAGAGATGTCAGGATTAGAGAGTGAGGTAGAAGAAGAAGCCTTCATAGGAGACAAAGAAGACATGGTGGGTGGTGGGAAGAGAAAGTAGAGAGGGTGGTGGCCCAAGATCTAAGTTTAAATGGTTTCAAAAAAAGAAAAGAAAGTCACTAGTGTAAAAGGACTATAAAAAGGACTGAAAGGTATTCTGGTTGGGAAGTGGACTTTACAGTTTCTGACAGGAGCTGGTTCATTCCCCACATTGTGAAGACATCAATAAGCATAAATATGCAGCGGGTGAAAGATGATCCCACCTGATTATCCTCAATGGTCTAGAGACAGGAATCTGGAAACGCTAATCCCAAAGACTGCTTCTGCTAAAGAAATCCAAGAAACCCTTTTCCAACTAAGAAGGACCTATGTTTAGGAGTTGGCTTCGGTCACAGTGCCATTTGTTGTTCATGAAGCCTTTATCCTTAAAGCTATCTGCTACTGGATGCGTCCTGTAGTTAAATTCATGTAATTCAATGTATTTAATGACATGATAGCCCTGTTTTTAATTAGATGTGGCTTCCAGTTGCCATAAATAGGGACAACAGATTTCCATCAGGTATAAGCAGATTTTGTTCCCTGAACAAGGAAGGCCAAGTGAGTTAGCTGCAAGGCAGAAATGTTGAGCTTCTCTATGAAGACTTACCAACTTTCTAGTCATGCGGTGTGCTCTGCCTTTGGGCGTGGAGAAGCCCAGGGGCAATTTGGCAGGACTTTCACAGAGCAATGTGTATCTTTTGGAACAGGGTTCTGATGGAGTGAAAAGGTGAACCCACCGTTCAGAGTTCAGAGAAGCTGGGCAAGACTTTCACTCCCTCTCTTGAACTGAAGGAACAAGTGAAGGCACAACTCCCATCCAACCCCGGCTGGTGAAAAATTCACCTACTTCTGAAAAAGTACATGGGGAGAACATACTGGGATGGATGGAGAATGTTCTGGAAACCTTCTATAATGGCAACACTGAGTGAGGGTTTCATGCATATCACCTTATTTAATTAATGCATTTCATTCCTATATGATTCAAATGTCATTTCTTCATCAGCTCAAAATGGGCTTAAACTTTCCCTACACAATTCAGAGTTTCTGGAATAATGGCAGAAAAATGCTTCTCAGGAATGCTCTGCTTCACTGAATCATCTGTGGAATTCTAGCTTCTATAGTGAATCAAATAAATTTATAAGGACAATATGATGGAGGGTGGTTGTTTTTTTCTTGGAGATAGCTATGAGAAGCTAAAAGAGAAAAGCCATTACTTTCTTGGATCCTATGACAAGAAAGAAATACAGCCCAGTGTGACACTCATCATGATAGGCAGGTACCTGAGTTTGTGTATTTCCTCCTTCAAGTAAGGCAATGCCAAGTAAGATGCCTTCTGAAAGAATTCTGTCGTTTTTAGTGTTCACGATGACATCGATAACCAGTTCAGATGCACCTTCTCTATCCAGCAGACACTGTGTATCTGACACTGACACCCCCAGTTTATCTGAATCTTGTCCAGAAAAGCTTCCTGTGAAGAGGAAAAGTTAACAAATTAACCTGAATTAGAGACATGATCAGCATATAGGGTTTCCAAATTCTGAGACCTTGTACTTGCCCTTCTATAAAGTCAAATATAAAAAACCTTGGGGAGCACCCTGGTGGCCTAGTGGTTTAAGTTCACTGGGCTTAGGCCACATCCATCCCAAGACCCCTGATTCAAGACCTAGAATCAGAGGAAACAACCAAGATGAACAACTAAATAAAATATCAAAACATAATTTTTATTAAATTGTTAAAAAAACAAAACATAATTTTTATTAAGTGTATGATGCCTATAGTTAATAATTTTTCTTAATAAAAATAATTTGTAAAAGAGAACAAGTTTTATTTTTGTCTTCAATTGCTATATGAAGAAACTACAATTTACTTTAAAAGTCAAAGGCAAAATTACTTCAAATATTCAATTCATTGTTCTATGAAGCTGAGAATGCACAGATTGTAAACAGTGATTTTAAATGAATTCTCTTATTTGTATACTGTAAGTGAAATGCTAAAGGAGTACTGGCATAAAGATAAGTGACGGGAATTCAGGAACAAGGAAAAATTATCAGTTATACCTGCCACTGGTGCAGACTTGCAGTAGGTTCCAGAGAGGGGTCCATTCATACCAACTCCATAATCACCTTTAAAGTACCGGTTCAGGAGTATTTTTCTTAATGTACTACCCTAGAAAAAAAATACAGGAAAAATATTAGTTCTTTTTTCTTTTTCTAATGAAAAGGAAAAAATAACAGTATACTAAAAAGCTACTCGAAAGGTATTTTAAGACATAATTTTATGCTGCATAATATTTTCTAAAGTAAAAATCTGCAGATGTTTTCCAAGAAAATAATAATTTTACTTCTCTCATAAATAAAATAGGATGTACTAGAAGTATCAGAAATGCTCTAAACTTAAAATTGCTTCGAAAGCTGAGGATCCAAGCATTAGTAATAGTATTAATATTATCTAAAGAAGATTGATTAAAAAACACCCTAAGAATTAGGCAGTAAAAGCCTTAAAGGAGCTTAGTAAAAAGTGCAAGAAAAGTAATGGGTACACGGCACCTGCTCAAAGATGCAAGCTAGATAAGACACAATGAATTATATCTAAGAGCTTTATTCAGAAGGCAGTAGGTAAGAAGACAGTGTCTTCCTTTAGAAAATGTGTCATTCAAAAATTCCTAAATCTTCAATTTTGTACTGATTACATTTTTAAAATAATAGATTTTGCAATAAAGTCACTTTCCTGTATGTAAGAAATATAGACAGCTCTATATTTTCCATTTTATCAATTATTATTATTTTAGTAAACAAGGTGATTTTAAAGTTTTCTTTAAGTAATACTTTTTAAAACTATTAAGATTAACTCATTCAGTACTGAGGTGTTATTTGTATCTTGCAGGTAAGGAACTCTGGTGCAAGAGTGCACAGACTTGACTTGTACATCATCAGTCAATAGGTAGCACAGAGCAAGGCCATCCTCAAGGCCCACCCACGCCCATTCCAAGCACACCCACAGTGGGTGACTTGTGGCTGTCACTGCTCTCCCTCTCACTGTGGTTATCCTTCCTTTTCCGGCCTCAGTTCTCTTGTTGGTCTCTCCTCTCCCCATGCTCCTTTCCTCTCCCTCCTCTACCCCACCTCAGTCCCTTCTGTCCTCCCTCCCCTCTCTTCACTCCTCCCCTCCCTTCCAACCCCTTCTCTTCCCCTCCCTTTCACTCTCCCCTCCCCTTTCCTCTCTTCATTGTCCTCTCACCTCTCCTTTCTCCTACCTCCTAGTGCCCTTCCCTCTCTCCTCTCCCCTCCCTTCCTTGCTTCCATCTCTCCCTGCTTCTCTCTCCCATCAGTCAGCAGTTTCATCTGATCCTTCAGTTACACAATCACAGCTGCAGGTCTGACTGCCAAGCAGATCTCTTCCAGTTCTCACTCTGCTCTCCCAGTGATCTCATCCAGACCCCACTTTGACTTCCTTATCTCCATCTGGAGCCTCTACTGTTACCTCAAACTCAAATTTTCAGAGTGGAATACCCTTTCTTTCTAAAACCTGTTTTCCTCTTCAGCTCAGTTTATTTTTAGGGAGAGTGATCATTCTGATCATGTAGGCTCCAAACTTAATGGATCATCCCAGCCCTACCACAATTTGGCACAGATCTCTGAAATCCTACCTACTCCCTCCTCTCAGCTGCAGTTTCATTGTATTTGACCCGACAGAAGGACATGATGACTTCTCAACCACAGGTTTCTAAGTCATTTCTTCACACCATGGTCTCTCAAAAGCTTTTCATCCATCTTACTCATGAGCACATCTGATCTCTCTTCATATTATAATATTCACTAAGTACCAACTGCATGTGAGGCACTATCTTAAGTAATTAACATATCCCCCTCAAGAGGTTTATAATAAGGTCAGTTTCATGATGGAGAAGAACAGTGGAAGCACCTCAGGGGAAATGGCTTCCCTGTACACCCCTCCTAGGAGCCCACAGGTGTGTCGGAGCAAAGCTGTCTGGTGCACTCAGTGCATGACAAGCATGTCCCAAATGCCATGTGACAAGTGCTGTGAAGACACTCCGAGTGTCTAGAGCTGTTTATCCCTTTGGTGACTTATTTGTCAATACTTAAATTTGTAGACCATAGACATTCACTCTTCCTTCTTATTTCATGGTTTCCTCCTTGACCACTTTTTCACACAGGGGTGTGGTGAGAGAAGCTGGTGACTGACTAGCCTTGGAAGAAGTAACGCAGAGTAAGCGCTTATTCTACTAATGAGTGCAACTCTACTGCTGCTTGTGAAATCTAACAGCAGCACTTACAGAAACTGTCAGAAACCAAAAGATCTCAAGTTGTTTTTAAAGAGAAAGTTTTCTGAGTTCAATTAACTTCATCTGGTCTAAAAATAATCCTTCCAAAAGAGGAGGAAGAAATAAAATACCACTGTGGAATCAAATGGGCTCAGATTGCATTTGCCACATTGCAGAAGAATATGCTAGAACTTTTAGACCCATAAAATGTGGGGTCGAAGCTGTAAAGTGGAGAGAAAAGTATGAGATCATGTGAACTGAAGCATCACACGTCTTTAAAGGGTAGCTCAGTTTGCTGTTCTCACCTCTTCAGCCCAATGTACTACTTTTCATTCTAATCTGGTAAGAGGGAGGGAGCCCAGCTGTGATGAATAAAACTGAGAAATATGAAAATCCAGGCCTGTTTTTCCTCAAATTGCACAAGTCAGCGTCACTACAGGGTAGAGAGCCTGTTGAGCACAGCGGCCTGGGTCTGTGGGAGCCAGCTCCTTTATTCCTTGTAAAAGAGCCTGAAATCACATACTCCATGGACCCAACCAAGAGGTAAACAAACACTTGAGAAATTTTTTAAAGGGGAAAAAATAAAACTGCTTTTTATCTTTCTTTTTTTGGCTTCTCACCCAGCCCCAGTGCTCAAACCCAGGTCCTTGGGCTGCATGTGGCTCACACACCAGCGTCTCAGCAGCTTGTGCCCAAAGAGCAGCCTACTCTTTGCTGTTGTTATTTTTAATGTCTTTTATACTGCTAGAGGAAGAAGCTGCTCCAAGCCAATCACAGAGTAGAACTATGTCACTTCAAATGAAAATAAGCAATGCATTTGCCATTATTTCTAACTTGTTTCTGGGCAGATAAAATCTCAGGTGGTTTCCAGACTCATAAATATCAAATCAAAAGAGCAACACTCTTCTTACCCAATCCAGCCTGGTTAGAAGTATGTTTTCTAACTGGGTCATATTCTGAATGCCACAGGGAGAGGAGGGGATCCTATACCTATGTTCTTAACTCTGAGCCACACTGCCTGGGTTCAATCCCATCTAGTCATCTTTGTCAACACTCTGTGCCTTCATCTCACAAAGGTCAAATGGAAAGTCAGAGTTTTTACTCCCAAAGTGTTTCTGTGATGATTAAGTAGGTAAAACTATGTAAAGTACTTAGATCAAGTCCTAGCACATAGTATGAGAGTTATATAAAGTTGATGTCACTTTTACTAGTATTAATATTATCCTGATCACGTAAGAGTTTATAATTTACAAAGTGCTGCTGTACATACTTTTCACTCTATATTAAAGCTTCCCACAAACATGAATAATTTCCTAATAAATTAAGCAAATGAGAAAAAAATAATAAACTTCCTGAAAACCCTAATTTGTCTACTGTTAATCAGTTTCAGGAATACACACTTGTGAACTAGTAAATGGACTCATCAGTATATAAGAAGGACCATACAGCTTTATCCAAAGTGGAAAAAGTTCTGCCATTGCTCAAACTTTAGTTTTCAGCAAAACAAATGTCAGTGCTAAAAATGAATAGAGGGTAGGTATAGAAAGAACAAGACTCTGTTGTTTGTCTTTGTCCTCCTCATTTAAGAATGTGAACCTTCAAATGCTGTTATAGCACAAGTTTAGCAGAACTGACTTCTGTGGTCAAATACTGAATACTGACTTGAGGTTTGAGAGGCAGGTTCCTTGTCCCAACTTGTCTAGGGAATTCTTGGTGCCCTGTACCACCTGTGATGAGCCACAGTGATGACAGATGGGATGTGAGTCACCTCCACAAATTCCTTTCATTCAGATAAAGTAACTATAGAACTATTCTTAGAAAGCCTGGTGCCAAGGTTATAAATGTCTCAGAGGTGTAATTGCCATGGAAGAAATTCTGGAAAGATTAAAAGCACAGTAAACCATTTTGAAAAGAAGTCTAGAAGCATGGAGAAGACAGACTTTTGTGCTCATTCTTCAAATTCAGAATGAATTCCTGTCAGGGTTTCCCATGGAGGTGTCTATGCTGGGTTAGGCCAAACAGCAAGGAATGTCCTTTTCAGTCTTTTCAATCTCAGAGTCAATTCCAAGCCACAAGACCAAACTCTGAGCCAATGTCTTCAAGTGAACACATCCCAGATGTGTTAAGTGCAATGAAGCCAAGATAACTAACAACCACCTTCTGAAATTACAACAAAACATCTCCATAAAAAGAAATCTTTGGTGGCTGAAGTCACGCTGACAGTGTGTGAATATCTGGGAGGATTTGTTTTCTCCTGGAGGTGTCCTGCTGTACCAATTCCAAAACATCAAAAATTAAGAAATTTAGAAATTATTGCCTTTCATGGCCAGAAAGGATAACAAACATTTATTAACCTAGAAAGGGCTAAAGATTTTCTTTTGATTTTCAATGAGGTATATACCATTTTGCCTTAAGAGGAGTTAATAGTTAATAGTTAATAGGTTTAGGAGTGAAAAATTCAAAGGTGTGATGTCTGAAGTACTGATGCCACATTTGTTCTCCTGAGTTTGGAAAAATGATACACAAAAAGAAGATTTTCCCATTATGAACAATATAGCCAAGAAATAATAAAAATATAACACCACAACCAAAGTCCTAGAAAACTATGTCCTCACAGAAATCTAAAGGTAATGGAAATCACAAACTAGTGATGGTTAATTTAGAGTTTTTCCTCAAAAACAATGATTAGTCATTAATCAATGTGTACAAGTTCTGTAAGGAGGAGACTGTATATATCCATAGTTGCCACTTCACTTCATTTCAGCATTTAACTTGGTATTAGCTTAATTGGTGTTTTCCTAACCTTTTGGTTTAATGGCAGTATATATGATTGCATGCTTTTCTTCATTTGAATTCCCAGAATTTAAAAAAAGTATTTCTAATTTCAAATAAATAATTGCAACAGCTATATTCTAATGTAATTACATTAGATCCCTCATTATAATTGACTATAATTCTTAAAGGAAATCCTTTGGGAAAATGTGGCTAATCTTCTATAATCTAGATAAATGATGGCTTGAACTTTTTGGCCGTGGACACCAGGGAGTGTAAGCCAATTCTTTCCCATGATGCTGTTTTCCCAGCTTTCTTAGACAGAAAATACAAATTTCAATAGGAGTAGTTATTATGTACATTCACAGGATACTCTTCATCCACACGATGGCTTAATCATAATCTTTAAAAAATACACACAATGCCTCAAAGATTCTCAAAGAGGCTTATAAAATAGGAACTGTACAAAATCTGGAAACCAATCATTCATATACTACAATAACAATCTATTTTCCATCTTTCCTTCTCTTTTTTCTTCATTGGAAAGACATTTACATTTCTATCATGTGTCAGCAATAAGGAAAGGGTGCCAAAAGCAATTCTGTACCATACACTATTTTTTTTTAATCTATAAAGTTGAAAAATATAGCTTTGCTTTTAAATCTAAATAATCCTCACTACTCATTTCTACTATATGAATAGTGGAAATTTGTGATTCGTTTTGTGAAAACACATTGGATGATGACAGGACTTCAATTATCATACAGGTTAAGCAAATCTCCTCCCCTCTAAATAAACAGAGTTGCTGAAAGGCTTTGCTAGGAGATGAGTCTATGTTAACCAGTGAGGAGTAAAGGATACTCTCTGTTTTCTCTGAGGTCTAAAAAGCCTCTCAGCATTTGATTTCTGGGAAGCATATTCACTAACACCAAACTCAGCAGACTCATACACCTCAATCATTTTAAAACAGATCTGCTTAAATTCAGAGGTTTAGAACAGATACAACTCCTCACCCAGAGAAATTGCCTGCTTTTCTAAGTTAGCTGTCTTCAGATCTCCAGAACATACAGAATTGAGAGAAGAGTTAACAGACAAGATGAACAGATAAGCTGCAGATGCCACTGCCCTACTAAAGTTAAACTATGAGACTTACACATCACAAATCACAGTATCATAAAATTATATTCAAACAGAAGAGAACACAAATACTAATGTTATGTCCATAATCTCTTCCCAGATAGTATAAAACCTACTAGGGTACTATTGTTACTGAAAATATGGAATCAGTACTGCTGATAGAAGCATGTGCACTCACGAATATACGAATAGTTGGAGAAATGGAATTTCAAGTGGTAATTTCTAAGTGTCTGCTAAGTTTTTGCATCCCTGAGGAATAGTGTGGTGAGGGATATAGCTCAGTGATACACTCAGCTTTTGGGATGTCCCAGAGAACACAGAGGGATAAATGAGGAGGAAAAGAAGATGGGAATAAACCAAGAATCATCGCTGACCAAAATTATAATATCAAGTACCATGCAGAGGTTTCCTCCTGGACAATGAGAAAAGTTCTATATAGCTTGCTGTTTTATGTCCTCAAGAGCTGTGATTCCTATTATATTTCCAGTTCTTTAGTAAAGATTGTTCCATATGTACAATTTTGCAAGGTGGTATAACAAGAGATAAGGAGGACTCACAGAGAGGTAGGACCACACACTCCAGGCTTACTGTCACTTTCCTGTTTCTGTTTAGATGGTGTGTCCGTGAACTCCCACTGGGACATATAGATCTTTAACCAAGAGAGAATCCCCCAGGACAGTGAGAGGAGCACAAAACTCCAAAGAGTTTCCTACAATGTGAGAACAACGGGCGTGAAGACCCTCCCATCCGGCAGAGAAGAGAATAAGACCTCATCTCTTACCCTCAAAATACTAGAAAGACTTTGTCTTTAAAAGAAAGGGAGAAAACTTGCACTTGTATTACTTATCAATTATGCAATATTTGACTTAAAAAAGAATGAAGTCAAAAAAATTTTAAAGGAATGTTTCAGGAAGGAATAAAGGAGAAGAGGAAGGCAGGCAGAAAGAGAGGAGCAGGAAGTACTTTAGTTTCACTTAGTTGTTCACAATGATTGTTTCCCCGTCCCCCTTCAACCTGGATCTTGAACTCTGGACCCTGGGATGTATGTGGAACTGCTCCCAGGTGTACTAGACTGCTAGGCCACCAGGGTGCACCCATGAAGTCAAATTTTAATAAATTCAGAATATATTTAGAAGTTCAACAGACAGAAGAGAAATATTTGTAGGGTTGAAATGAAGAGCTCTGGATAACACAACTTCAAGGGATGCCTTTGAGAATTAAATGTGATAATAGCTACACTCAATTTAACACATATTAAATGTAATTTATAGAAGCTTCCAACATTCTAAAGCATTCTAAAGCTGTGTACTGAGGGGAAATGACAACATTTTGAAGACCAAAGTCATTGGTTTGGATCAGGGTTCTGTTACTGTCTTTGTAATCTCAAGAATTTTATTTAATCATCCTGAGACTCAGTTTCCCCATCTGTTGAAAGTAATACCTACTCTAGGGCTACTTTAAGGATCAGAGATCGTATATGAAAAACTTATATTATTAACCCATAACAAGCATTTATTATATTTTGTTTAATGTTGAAAAGGAAATAAGCGTCAATCTGAAAAAGACTTGTACAATGGATGATAACATGGGTTCTCGCAATACCCCAGGCTGTGCAGTCACTGCTTCAACAGCTGAAATAAATATCCAGCTATAACGTCAACAGTTTTTAAGACAAAACAAAACAAAACAAAATAAAAATAAAAACCCAACAACCCAGATCCACTTTTAGACTACTCTGAAACCACTTTTATCAGGATGTTATGGTTTTATAAAAATAACACCAAAATATGCACAGTTTCCAACACCCCTACTCATGTAGAAAGCAGAAATCTTAAGAAGCTAATTTAGATCAGTTTTTCCTAAATTACTACTGAATGGAAGACCAATATTCCATCTGTCATAAAGTTTTCCTTCCTACTATTTAATAAATGCATTTATGAAATTATCACAGTGACCGTCCATCAGGAAAGATTGCTTTAGGGAGCCTGTAGTGCTCCTTGCACTCTTCGCTAAGGATCAGAGGGCTGTGAAACAACAGAAGCCTAGAATTCAAAATATAGTATATGGATATATGAATAATGCTTACAAATCACTGAGGAAAAATAGTCTGGTATAAAAGTGGACACAAGAATTGAAATGGCATTTCGTATAAGAAACACATGGTGTGCGCCCTGGAGGAGTAAAGGTTTGGTCCACTGCCTTTGGCCACCACAATTCATGGACATCCAAAGGACCCAGGTTCATATGTGGGGCCGTGGGGAACAACCAAGATAAACAACTAAATAAAGATAAATAAATGCTTCTTCCTCCTCTTTCTTTCCGCCTGCCTGCTTCTGTTTGTCTTTATTTCTACCTGCACCTTTACTTTAAAATAAAAGAAACACACATATAACAAATATACATAAAGAAAATGCTGACCTCTCTTAGTTATTAGGGAAACACAAACAAAGGATACAATGAGACATCATTTTACACTCAGGCGGATTGGCCAAAAAAAAAAAATCTTACAAAACCAAAAGTAATAGAAGAGGTGGATCAAATGCTGGGAGAGAAAATTGGTATAAACATTTTGAAAAATATGTTCTCACTCAGCAATTCCATTCCCAGGAAAAAGTATGTTCCGGGAGATATGTAGCACCATATAACAGACATCAGTAACAGCACTGAGAGCAAAACAAATACCAAGCAAAGACAGATAAAAAAAACCTGAAACCAATATAAATATCCTTCAGTTCCACTGACAGAAAAAAATCAGTCAGTAAATTATGGTATATTCCCCAAGCAAAATATTATACAGTAGTGAACATGAGTGAATTAGAACCTCAAGACAACAACCTTGATGAGTCTCAGAAACAGAATGCTGAGAGAAAGGGGGAAGCAAATCCTAAAAGACTTGCAATGTGGTATTAAAAACTCAAATTACCAGTTGCCACTGGAAGGGGACGCCATGACTCAAAGGGAGATGGAGGTTACTGGTAATGCTCTCATTCTCCAGTTGGCTAAGATACATGGGTTTTCATTATTACTGTGCTTTGTCATGAAAAATCATGTTATAGACATACTTGTATAAATTCAGTATTATAAGAAAATACTCAAGAAATATTAAGCACCATGATGGCGGTTTCTTATATATCAAGTTCTGTTGTGAAATTTCCACCATTCTTTGGAATACTGACCAAATACCTACAAATCTCGAACCATTATCATTGTTTTCAGAACCGATCCATATCTTTCTCCTGCCATACAGCCTTCCAGCCTCTCATCATATTTTGCTCTGAGACAACAAATAATATTCCCTTTTGCTAGTCATACTTTAAGAACACACCCCCCCAGCCCTGCTCTCCCAGCTTTGTTTAGTTAACTCCTACTCAACCTTCTGCTCTCAACCCAACCCTATCAGCGTTATCCTCTCTAACCTTACCAAGTCAGTTCTCCCTCAATTCTCTAATACTGCCAAGCACTACACCATGTGCTTGTGTTCTGTTTATATCAATCTTTCAATAACTATTATTTCACTTTACCAGATTATAAACACCATCAGCTTCAACCTCTAGTACAAAACCTGGCACATTAGGAACTAATGAACATTTTTGAATGAATGTGTGAACCAATGATTCTGAATGAAAGATGACTACATTTACCAACAAAATTGGATGCTTTTTAAGGTCAGTGATATATGTTGTATGTCATGTCTTATGACGTCAACGATATTTGAGATATATTCAATGTTCCTTGCACAGTAAATATTTTAATACAAAAACTCATTAACTATATGGTTCTATGACTGAAAGAAGGAGGAAGTTGTGTGAAAATGTAACAATTAAAATGTTAGAACACTTATAAGGATGAACAATTCCAACATTCAGTCTGAAAGACAGGAATGTAAAATAGTAATTATTGACTGCAGATAAGACCTAATAAAAGAAAATACACTAATGGATTAAAAGTCCACTCCAAAGACTTTCCTTGCTACCCTATTGTCTACTGAAATAGAATTTTTGTATTTTACCAAAAATCCCAGAAACCCTTGATGCTGTACATCATAGGAGGATCTGATTTAGCAACATAATTCCTACTATGTGAAAATGCCACTTAAAAGGATATATCACTATTTTTTTTTTTTTTTACAAAAACTATGTTTGGGTGAGTCATAATTTATAATAAAAGATAAATATAATTCTAATTTTCCCTCACCAAATGAAAGTAATTGTCTTTCCTTAGTGTTTGGCCTGACATCAGGATATTAAGCAGATCTATTTTTGACTATTATTACAGCAAATTGTTCATCAGGTCATATATTTTGCCTTCTTTAATATAAGCAATGATTTGCTCCCGTAAGTTTTAATTTGTGTTCTGCATAATTACCCATGATTTTCAAAGAATCTCACAGTGAAAAACTGAAACAATGACTTAGAACTGATGAAAACTAGTAATTTTTAAAATATATTCATCAACACTTTAAAGCACCAACACAATTAACACCAAAAGAAAATGAGGTCTCAATTTAAAAAAATGTAAAGAAGTCTGAGCTGACTAAGTGCTGAATGCCTGAGAAAGGGACTTATCAGCAGTCTCTGCTATGTCTATGACAATCTCTGGAAGACTATTTTGAAAATAATTTTGATTCCCTGTGGCATACACGTGGGCACATAGTTTGCTGCTCTCTCTACACAGGGGTGGAACTGGAACTCAGGGCACTAAGACAGTACTTTATTTTGATGACATTAAAGTACTCATGTTGTGAGGATGTAAGATACTGGGACATCTGGACACATCTGCCTGGCGTTTGCCCTAGAATGGGGAGTTTTACTACGCAGGAATCACCTGGTACAGTTACTGCTGGAAAGAAAGAAGACAACTCATTCTCAGGCTGAAAAGAAAACAAATCTTCAATAACTTTGATTTGAAGTAAAACGGCTATTTTTAATTACTAGGTTGAAGAAGAGAGAAAAAAATAGTCTTTTCAGTTATTAACCTAATCTAATAAATCCTAAACAGTAAGTCAATGACTATTTCTCTCCCGTGTGTATATTTTATATCATGTTAATACTCTTAGACATCAATGAACACCTGCAAAAGTATTTATCAAGTCCCTGAGGTCTTGCTTTCTCCCCTGGGTACTGGTTAACACAGATGAGTGGGCTGATCCCAAAACATCAACAACAACAAAAACAAAACAAAAGTGAGTGAGCACATCTCCTTTTTCATTGTATTTTGATGATTGTAACTTACACACATTTCTCCCACATTTCAACATTTCTGAATTACAGGTCAAGCCTAAAATCAATGATCATAGATTAAATGGCAGCATTATTTTTTTCTTTCTAGTGAAGGATAAGAATGTCATTTCATCTGACATCATAACACAAACCATCTAAGTCGTACAGGATGTGACACCACTACTATACCCACTTGTTCAGTCAACATACACCCAGATGAAATTACACCTGATACTGGGGAACACGCCTTATACAATAAAACTCTTTGTTTTTAGTTGTTCCCTTTTCCATGCCACATGTTTTCTAAATGACAACTCAATTCACCAACATCTTAAGTTATGATATTGTATGATGAACTGAATTTGCATTAAAATTAATAAGGAAAATGGCAATATTGATAGGGATGAGAGGTACACCATGCTTAGGTTATAAATCATGAGTGATGGGAAAGTAAATAAATAAGAGTCATATTCAATTGCTTATAAAGCATGGACAAAAAATAAATTTTATTTCTTCTTTAAAAAAAAAATCACCTCTTAATACCCCCTGAAATCCACTAAATGGTTAACATAAAAAAGACAGACAGTAACAAATTTTGGCAAGAATGCCAAAAATTGGAACATTTATATATTGTTAGTTGTAATATAAAATGCTACAACCACTTTGGGGAATTATTTGGGAGTTCCCAAAAGTTAAATATGGAGTTGTCATATAATCTAGCAATTCTACCCCTAGGGCTATATGCACAGAGAAATAAAGATGTACGTCCACATAAAACTTTATAAATGAATGGTCATAAAAGCATTACTCATAATAGGCAAAAAGTCTAAACAATCCAAATGTCTAATAAATGATAAAATAAGTGGTATATCCATATAATGGAATATTATTTGGTAATAAAAAGATAATCAAATACTAATTCATGCT
Source organism: Solenodon paradoxus (assembly GCA_004363575.1). Taxonomy (NCBI): domain Eukaryota; kingdom Metazoa; phylum Chordata; class Mammalia; order Eulipotyphla; family Solenodontidae; genus Solenodon; species Solenodon paradoxus. The sequence continues at coordinate 150,907 of RJWH01000200.1, forward strand.
ACTCATGGATGAGCCTTAGAACTATGTTTTAAGTGTTAAATAAATATACTAAGTTCAAAAAGACAGTTACAAAAGACAACATATTTTATGACTTCATTTATATAAAATGTCTAGCAGAGGAAAATCCATTGAGACAATAGATTAGTGGTTGCTAGGAATTTCAGGTTGGGGGACTGTGGAGTGACTATTAATGGGTATGGAGTTACTTTCTGGGAAGATAAAAATGTTCTAAAATTAGATACTGGGTGTTGGCTGTGTATCTGTGAATATAATAAAACCCACAGAATGGTGTGCTTTAGCAGAGTAAATCTTATGGTGTGTGAATATCACAATAAAACTGTCTTAAAAAGACAAAATAAATCCATTATATTGGTTAAAGAAATTCACTCTTGGAACGACTTTAAAATACATATGTTAAAGAAAATGTCAGTCCTGTCCAAATTTTTCCCAAGCAGCTGAGCCATCACTGCTCTTTGTGACAGAGTTCCTGCATGTAAGGGCATCTGCGCGACAGATGTGTTATAATGGCACATGTTTTGAATGCTACATCTGTTAGTAAAATGTAGAGGCTCAAGCTGCTAATTAAATATGAAATTGTATGTGTCAATTAGGAGCAAATTTATTGTTAAAACTGCCTCATCTTTAAGACACAATAAATTGAGCTAGTATCTAGGAATGCTTGTCTTGACCTGTGTGGGAAGGCAGCCCAGTGAACTGAATGTAGGCTAGAGAGTTTCCATGGATACCTCACACTACCTGAGGTGTAGAGACGAAAAATTATAAACAACTTCATGAAAATTATGCTTCACATAAAAATACATTAGAAAAAAAATCTTCGTGAAGAAAGATGTTAAGTTTGTCGATAGTCGGAAAACTTTTCTTTTAGGATGGGGAGGGAGATGTTTTTAAAGGATTAATTTCTAGTTTTAAAAGGATAGTCTAAAGCTTTAGAATTCAATCGATGGAGACAAAAATTCAAAATGTCTATCATAACAAACCTTGAGAGTTTTAAAGATACTCAGCTTTTACAGGAACCAACCATATTGAATTACTGCAGCTGAGTTTAATTAATCTGGCCACTGCTGCCTAATACGCCAGTCTTTCCAAATAAATGTACACTGTAATTACAACCAGGTTACTCCACCCACCATCCTTTCACTCCTTCTCATGAAATAAGACTACATATCTTCCAGATGTTGCATAAAAGCCACAGTGTTATTCACCAACCCTCTCAGAATTAAACAAAATAAAGCATGAGAAGATAACATGGAACTTCAGTCAGAAAAGAAGATGTTCCCCACACCACTTTGCTGAGAAGACCTGGCCACACGCCTGTGTATTTACATCTTTAACATGTTAGAGAAGGAAGAATGAGAAAGCGATAGCATCAGCTTTTTCCATGTATTCAAATCACTTCCACTATTAGGCAATCAAGGATCAAAGAAATCAAAAGGTAATCAACATGCATAGAAATGCAGTTGTTTGAAGCACTCGTCACTACAATAAATCCAGCATGAGTGAGAGGAAAGAACACACATTATTTTAATAAAGGAGACAAATGGGTCCATGCATTTTAATCAAACTAAACCAATATGTGCTTATGTATTAGGACAACTTCACAATTATTTGATCTTCATAGCAAACTAACATAACACCTCACTTAGCAGCAAGAGTGAACTGCATTATGCTCTTTCCCAAATACTTCTGAAAAGTATGTTTTAATTCAATGTCAAATTAAAGACAATGTTTTTGAAAAATTAGAAAATGCATTCCTAAAAGTGTCGGGGTTTGGAGCTTGTAGAAAAAGAACACAGAAAGAACTCTACCTTGGAAAAATACTTTTATTGACTAGAACTCTGCTCTACTCACATTTTCTTCATTGCTGTCAATTCTCTTCCTCCTCCTAATATCATCTTGACTTCCCCAAATCCTCTCTTTTCTCAATCTCTTTCATCAGAGCTCTAAGTGATCCCTTCTCTGCTGTCCTTTCTGCTTCCAGGTGTCTAATTATTTTTACGGTAGGTGCCCTCTCTAGCACATCGTCCCATGGGTGGTGCAATAGCCTTAGACCCTGTTCTCTCCACCTGTGCCATTTGACTGCCCCGTCTGCCTTTGTCAACAAAGTGTCATACTGCAAGTCTCTGCATAAATGACAATTAAAAAAAAAAATGTTCTGGACACCTTCTTCTAGTCCAACCTGCATTCTTCTCTTATACACTCTTGCAACACTCAAGTTGCCTCCTTTGGGATAATTAACAAAAAAAATTAATTAATACCAACTATTTAGTTTCCACCTGACTTCACCAACCTCCAAATCCAGTGAGAACTGGATCATCAATGCATCTCTGGGGCTTAGCAAACATTCAATACATGTTTAAAGGATTTATGGTCTCATCCATTCTATTCCTGTTTCCCATAGCCTCTGCATCTATCACTTTCAGTATTTCCCAATAAAGAGTTTTCCATAGGATCAAATTTTCATTTTCACCTGAAAGTTATACTATGAAATAATCTTCCTCCTCTTTTGGCCTCTGATGAATAGAAAGCACTCATTTTCAAGCATGTGAGGGAGCAATGTGTAAACACATGTGTGACCATGTTCGGGACACAAGTGGGACCACTGGTAAACACTGAGAATGGGAGGGCCCAAGGGAGTGTCCGTAAGGCTGCAAATGAAGTGAGGAAGCCTAAGTCATCTCTGCCTTCCATGATCACCCTTCAGCCTCCCGCAGTTTCTTCAGCTCTGACTCCCCGGTGCCTTTCCACACCGTCTTACTCTTCTTGGCATTTAAATCTTGTGCTTTGCAGCTTCTGTTACCTGGCACAACTCCTGTACCTCTGCCTCATCTCATTTCTAACGCTTAGCCGAAAACATCCCCTGCCCTGGCTTTACCTCTCAGTGAGCAGAGAAGGCAACTAATTTTTAACTCTGCAGCATTTGAGCAAACACTTTTCAGGATGATACTCTGCAATGTGCTGCATTTATGCCCAGGGATTTTGCAGGGTTTTGAAAGCCATTTCCATCCTGTATTTTAAAAGCCTCTGCTTAAGTCAAAACTAAGATTTATTATGATACTGTCATGGTGCTATTATTTGAATCCCATGGGAAAGGAATATGAGTATAGCTATTCTTCCTGGAAAACATAAGACATTTTCTAAAAATGTACTGCTAAAGATCCCAGCAGCTCTCTGTCCAGTGAGTCTGTGATAATCAGCACAGGAGAGCACAAGGCAAACCTTCTTAATAAGGGTTAGAAGAAGCTAATCAGCTGTGCACCAGATCCTCTCTGTTCTTTGCTGTCCTTTTTGCTTCCAGGTGTCTAATTTTTTAATGGTAGGTGAGATCTCCAGCACATCCTCCCATGCATGGTGCAGTAGCAAAGCTCACAACCAGCCCCGACAGCCCAGCCATCTGTGCAGTCAGAGGTTGGGGGTTGGGGGTTGGGGGGCAGCACGTGACAGCACCAGCAAACTGAAGGCCAGCAGAAGAGAGGGCCTCTGGTGGTCTTTCCTGGAGTGTAGCCTGAAGCAGAAAGGCAAAGTAGCCCAGAAGACGCAGAGCCCTGAGAGAAGGAACGCAGGCTCAGGACTGCCAGGGGACTGCGGCTGCAGGAGAGCTGCCAGCCAGAACACCCACCTGGAATCCTACCTTTTGTTTTGCTAAGAGAAATTAATTTTAATAAGTGAAGACCCAAAAGTTTCCAATTTATTGGTTTCATTAGCTTTTGTCAGTAATACAGGCCGGGTCAGTCTGTGACTCTCCCTGAGGTGTCATGCCCAGACCACCTCAGTATGGAGAAACTCTGACTTTGAGCACAACCAAGACATGAAACTGCCATGAAAAATCACCTGGGAACACAATTTCAGTCACATCCGATTCTTTTCTTATCCTTGTTCAAGCATTCCCTCTTTCAAGCATCTGGGTCTTACCTCTGCTATCTGATTTTTTCATTGTCTCCAAATTCCCATTACCATAAGACAGACAGACAGACACAGAGACAGACAGACACATACACATATACACACACTCTACACACACGCACACCCCAGTCCACCCCGTGTCACCCCACCCACCTCTTTTCGTTGTGGGCATTCCTGAATAGATCCAGTCTCATAAAAGCTGCCCCAAAAGAAAACCAGCTGACTGGTGGCCACATGCACAGTCCCCAACTGTTTCAAAATGCTCCCTGGAGCTCAGCCATTCCCACCAGCCCTGTCCTTTATCCATTTTCATTCGTTCCATCCCTTAGACTCTGAAAATACTTCCTTTCACAATGGTGGTTTACGGATTAGTAAACCTCTGAAAGTACATATAAATCACTCAATTAAATATGTATTCCAAGAACAATGTGAAACTTACAAACAATATGAAGCAAGAGCTTGTTTTTATTTTTTATTATTTACCAATGGTGGAAGAAGTATGAACTAACCCCTTTGTATATATAATCTGTGCTTTTCATGTAAAAAGCTTCCAGTTAACTGACATTTTTAAAAAGAGAAAGAGGTAAAAAGAAAAAAGGAAGGAAAGGGAAAAGGATGCATGAACATATGGGTCACATTGGCTGGGATTTGTATCAATTAACCTGATATACAAAGAGCTAAATGATTATTCTTGATTTCTTCTCACGAAGTTCAGCCAATGATTTACAGAAAAGTTTCCTACGTTCATGATGTTTCTAAACTTGAAATGAATCCATACAAAAAGATATTCTTCTATACTGGATTAATCAAGTCACCGCCCGGCTAGGTGATGATAATTATTGGAAAGTCAATTGCTACGTTTTTGTCTGACTGCCTGTTGCTTTGGCATGTGCTATATCCAACTCTGTCTGGAAATAACAGTACATTGAGCCATCTTGGTGACTTATATAATCAGCTACTATCATTTGAAAACTGTCAGCTCCAGGAACTTGCTACGATATGTGTGTAGTTACGCTGTGGGAATACCGACTTCAGTTCATTTATTTTCTGCCTGCTACCGAGGCAAGAATTTAAAAAGGGAAACTTATTTTAAAACTTTACTTTTTATCTTAATTCAAGCCATTTTCAGTTTGATTACTAAGATTAACCAAAAATACCTACAATTTTCTGAACAGCTGATCTTAAATCTTAAGTTATCAATTAAAATTTGTTTTTAAACAATGATTACTTTTTCAGGCAAAGCATAATTATTTACTGTTTTCTGGATTTATAACAATAAACTGAAAAGCCTTCAAACAAAACAATCTGAATGCTAGTTCATTAATCAAAAACAAGACTGCAGAGGTCTACTCTCCTAAACTCTGGACACTTTAATAAGCATATCAGGTCATTTTACCTCAGTGCTCACTAACATATTTTGCACTATCAAAAGTATCAAGAAAGCTAAGAGACAGGGTCCTACAAAATCCTTCAGACTGAATCAGCACCAGCAAAAGAATGAGAGAGAACCTACAGGTAAAATGAAAATAAGAGGAGTGCCCTGTTAGAGGAGTAGTTAGATTAATCGCCTCTGAAGGAACACAGGCCACATACCCCTGGGCTCGAAGTTCGGGTGAAACAACCAGTGTGAACAACTGCATAAAAATAAAATAAAAGGATTCCTCCTCTCTCTTTCTTCCTGCCTGCTTGCCTCCTATTTACCTCATTCTTGCCTGCACCTTTCCTTAAAAAAAAAAAAGAAAGAAAACAGCAATCTCTGCGGGAACATTCTCTCTCTCTCTCTCTCTCTCTCTCTCTCTCTCTCTCTCTCTCTCTCTCTCTCTCTCTCTCTCTCTCAAGCTTCATGTCATTTATCAATGAAAATAATTTCCTGGAATGTCCAAATACTAGCTTCAAATTCAAATACAAAAACTCTTTTCTTTTTTAATAAGAAAATGAAAGTCAAGAAAAAAAGAGCAGCATCTCACTCATTTTTTATGGTGATTTTCTTGGGAAATCTAAACATTATTTTGCATCCACATTTGAAAAGCACCTGCTCTAACTCTTGCATGAACTGTGTAATTTTTCAAAGCCCTAATAGTAAAATGCTATTCCTCAATAAAAGTACATCCAGTATATGCATGGGTAATTAATTGAACATCATTACACTTCTCTTGTGGAAATCAACAAGAACAACAAGGAAGATAAAATGAAATACTGAGAACTCCATTTTCCAGGAAAGAAAGAGAGATAAAATATGGAGACAGTGTATTAAGGACATACAGAATTGTCCATCTCCACAGACACCAGCAGAGGCAGCACAGGAGGAAGTCAAGGGCCCAGGTGACCCAGAAGCACCCCAAAAAGGAAGAAACCCCCTGATGTGAAGGGTTCCACCCAGACATACAGGAGCCATAGTGCACACTTTATCCACAGAGGTGAGGGTGAGGGAAGGCAGTGTCTGCATAGGCAAGAATTGTCAGAGCAGGTGTGTCCGCCTTTGTGATGACAGAATAAGAAAGAACTATGACCTGCAAAGACCTCCTGCAAATTACTGGTTGTATCAATAGAAAGAATACACAAAATGGTATGAATAGGATGGGAAGGTAGGAAAAGTAGAATGTAGCAACAAGATAAATGGTACTCTTATGAATTATACATAAAACTGAAATTATCAAAGTTTTTAACATGATTTTTTAAAATTATGATGATACAACCTCTATTTAAAAGAATACTACAGAACAAAAAGACAAGAATTCAAGAGAAAGACTGGGAAAGACATAGGAAACAAGAATAAGAAAATATTTTTCAGAAATAAGTAATTGGAAGGAACACAAATAAGCTAGACACTATAGAAACGGAAAGGCAGATATGAGAAAAGCCAAATAAAATTATTAAGAAATCTCTTTTAAATTGAAGAGAAAAAGAAGACAGTGATAAGGAAACTCAACATACCACTTAGTGACATGAGAATGAAAACTAAAGAAATGGAGAATTGTTTAAAAAACATAAAGAGGATTTATTTCAAGAGTTTAACATTGATTAAAAAAAAATAAGAAATCTAAAAATTAGTTTTTAAAATCTGAGAACAAGAGATCTCTTTCATCTGGAAAATAACATACTTCCTTTAAACCACATGCAGGCTTGAGAGAAAATTCAAACTAAACTGCAGAATTTCTAGAACATAACAATAACTAAAAGCATAGGGAGGCATTTTTTAGGATATAGCTAAAGCAAGGGGAAAGTCCATAACCTTAAACATGCATACCCATAAAAGTCAATTAAGGTATGCCCTGGTGACCCAGAAGATAAGGTTCACATATATCCCACCCAGTTCAAGACCAGAGGCTGCAGAGAACAACCAAAATGAATAAATAAATACAATAAATGCTTCTTCCTTCTCTCTCTTCCTTCCTGCCTGCCTGCTCACCTTCATTAATACCTGCACCTTTCCTTTAAAAAGAAAGTCAATTAAATGTCATACTAAAAAAAATTTAAACAGCAAAAACTTAAACTACATAAAAATTTAATAGAGAAGCACAATGTAATGAGCTGCAAGAGAAAAATAAATAACACTAATAAATCATTTTATTTTAAATGAGTTCTCTGAGAAAAACATGAAAAAGATTAATTATCAGAAAACCTAGCAAAGAAATAAACATAAAAGGTCAAAAGCCTAAGTCACATCCTGCAAAGGGGAAATAACCAAGGAAAAGAAAAATATTACATAATGATGAGATTTTCTATAATAACTTTAATTTTTTTCAATTTCATATATAGCTTTCCTTAACAGTTGGAAGAAACTAAGTATTTTTTTGTAGTTAGAAATAAAAGACCGAAGTTGAACCAAAAGGAGACAGAAAATCTAAAAGGACCA
>RJWH01000200.1:158783-248895 GCA_004363575.1 Solenodon paradoxus
GAGAGAGAGAGAGAGAGAGAGAGAGAGAGAGAGAGAGAACAAACTCCCAAGGGAGTTTGTTCCAAAAATACAAAAACAGTTTAACATTAGGAATACTAGGAACTCTACTGACAATATAGGAAATGTAAAGAAATATATTACATAAATTAAGTACAAAAAGAAAAGCCATATGGACATGCTCTACAGACTGAAAATTCCTTTGACAAATTACAACATCATCTTTGATTTGAACATATAAACTCAACAAATGTATCCTTCCTTAAACAAAATATAGTATTTTATTTATCTTATCCAAAAATCCAGCTCATACTTAATTGGAAATATTAGAAGCATTCTTAATAAGGCCGGAAAGAGACAAAGATGTTTGCTATTACCATTAATATTTAACATTTTGCTGAATATATAAGCCGAAACAATTAGAAATGATTTTAGAGAGAAAATTTGGAAACTATCAGTATTTTCAGATGATGTAATTTTACCCTATGAACACCAAAGAGAATGCAATGAAAATCTGCTTTTACCAGTAAGAGAATTCATTACAGTAATGAGGTTTAAAAATATGAAGCAGTTCTCTATGTATTAGCATGGTAAGATCAGCAAGATATACTGTTAAGTTAAAAAAAAGAGGTACAAAGTAGTGGTAGGATCATTAATATAACAGAGATAAGATTATATATTTTTGTATTTGCTTGCGTATTCATAAAGAAACTCTGAAATTCATAAAGCACCAGAAACTAATAATAGTGACTATGCAGTTGGAAGTAGGTTGAAGGGCAGGAATACGATCTAAAATGCAAGAAGGTAGGAGAGAAACTATTCTCTTTATGTCTGTATTACTGAAGCATCAAATTTAAAATAACATTTAATTGAAAGAATTGTCTAAGGTTCTGAAAGTCGAGCATGCCCAATTTAAGGTACTGCCTTGAGACTCCGAAAGGGTCCTTGTGAAACTGGGGCAGGAATTTTTATCAATTCACATCTCTGCTGTCTGGACTAGGAAAGGCCTTGTCAATAAGGGGGCACTAAAGAGAGAAGACCCTGACTGCAGGCTTCCTGTTCCTGCGAGTGGCCTCCAATTCACACCGGATTCTGGAAGGTACCTGCTGATAATATAATCCAGTTACTAGCTTTCCCATCACGTCTTTCCTTCAGAGACATCTGGCATATGCTGGTAGACTCAGAAGTCTGCATCCAGTCACAAAAGTGCCCTTCTCTACGTGTTTAAGTTTCAGTAATTCCAAGCTCTCCCTTCTGCACAGCCCCACAGAGATAGGCATTTCTTGAAGTGGCTAGTCTTGTGACATGTTAGAATTCTCATTGAGCCTTTCATTTCTGTAATTCCTAGTTAACAATTCTTTGGATAAACAACCTGTTAAAATAAGTAATGTTTCTATCTCCTGACTGAAATCTGATTAATACACTAAGCAAATCTTATTTTTTTATTTTCCAGGGACATACTCCTTATGAATTTGACTAGATATTCATGGCTACAGATCTTCAACAGGCTGATAAGACTTAAAGTTATAGAAGAACAAATCAAGAATTGAGGAGAAATAGTTTCTGTAGAAAAGAGATTGTTTTAAGAGTACCCAAATAAATTATTTCCTAGATCAAACATCATCACATTCATGTAGCAATATGAGTCATTGAGAAAGAAAGTACACTAAAGACCAAGGTTCTGCCCTTGAGTAGTTTCCTGTGATATAAATCCTCAAAAAGAAACTCTACCTAACCAACCCATATAATGTTGACTTCATTTACTTTATATCTGAAGACATTTTTGTGAGGCAGTATATTTTAATAGTTAAGTAAAGCTGATATTAATACTTGGTTCATTGGCAAAGAAAAGTTTATTTACTCACGACAGATTTTAAAAGCCCTATCACACCTTATTATTATGATTTACTTTTTTAGGTACAACTCATGAAGAAATTATTTCTATTTATTATGTAAATAGTATTATATAAATATTAACATTTAAGTGAAAAATAATGCCTCAATAGCTGTAAGCCATATACATGATAATGTACTAAGTCACTTAAGTCATTAAGAATGTGTTTCTAGAAAGTACAGGTTCTGCAAAGTTGTCTGTATCCAGGTTATTATAGATTGATAAATTGCCATTGTGATTGTAGTGTGACTATTTGCATTATATATACATCATCATGACACAGAGAAGCAGAATTTAAGGGTTATATAAACTAGATAAATAATGGAGGGGGAGGTCAACCCTTAAAACTAGAGAAAAAATATTTTTCTTATATTCACATAGGTAGCAGTAGATTTTCTATTTATACCAGTATTTGGGGCAATCTACTTAAAGGCTGCCAGTTTGTTTTAATGTCATAATTTATGAAGGAGAATAAAGATGTTGATATAGTGATAATTTGGTGGGGGGACAGGAAGGAATTTTGATTAGGAAGCAATTTTAAATTTTAAATTTAAATGGTCTTTAAATATTGGACACATTTTACTTTGTAAAACTGTAGTTGATCAGTTTAAGGAATTGCCAGACATCATAAGTTAGCCCCATATTATTTGACTGACACTTCTGGATATCTTTTGTGGTATATTTTTATATATATAATATTTATATATAATATTTGTGGTATGAAATGAAACAATCTTTGCAAAAAGATGAGGTAAGGTGATGAAAGCACCAGCCCCAGCAGTGACAGATCATACATCACCTTTCAAAGATACAGACAAAAATAAAAATAAAAATCCAACAGACTCAATTATGGTGGGTAGGGAATGGGGAGTCCTTTTTTATTATTTTGTAAAGATGCAGCAACAAGTTACAGTCACTGATGATAATGAGTCATCCTTCCATCGCCACCTCATTAAACTAACTCTGAACTTGTTCATTAATAAAGCAGCACCAGCTAGCAACAATTTAAGACTTGGAGGCCAGTCGTTTCTAGCAGATGCCATTTATTGAACTGTATTTTCTACTATATTCTTTTGACTAATATAAAATATTACCACATTAGCCACAGAATATTTTATTTCTCTTCTAGAAAGATATATTTTCTATTAAATTTTACCAAGAAACAAAAAAAAGAATGAACTATGTTTTTGCATTCTGGTTTGAATATATAGGATGATATACACATCAGAAAGATTAACATATATATCATTGATATGTATATATGAAGTATAGCATAAATGGAGGTGCTTTAAGAGCTCAGAATTATTAGAAAGTAGCTACCAATTCTGTTCCTGCATCAGATTCACCTAGGAGATTATTTTTAAAATGAGATATTACTAGATCTTCCCTCTACACATAATAAAATAGAATTTCCTTAAAATATGGGTCAACTACCACCAGTCCATGGGACAGTATTTGGAGACCCCCAGTACAGTGAGATGAAACGCTTCCAATGTGCTGGGGAACTCCTGTTAAGTCATCTCCTTGCAGTGTGGCCCTGAGAAGCTCAACTCTCTCTATACATGTTTTCCCTTTGGATAAAAGTAACAAATAGGACTGTTGATAGAAAATGTAAATGAACAGGAAATACTTATGCACATTAAATCTTTCACACTTATAATTTAGATAATGTATCAAAATGAAAAATTCTTGAAAATTTAGTTTTAGTATGACGTGTTAGAAAACAATCTACTCACAAATATTCGTTTACATTAAAGTCAGGATATAAGGTTATATTGACAAAATTCATATACTAAGAAGGACAGAAAAGCCTTTCAACAAGGAAAAATCTACAGTGGCACTGGTTTTGTTATAGTTCAAGACACAGGCTTGATTATGAATGTGGTTGTTCCTCGGGGCTTCAATAAGCCCTTCGTATGATAATAATCCTCCAATTCATGGCAAGTTGTTGATTTCTCAATATTCACTACCTTTCCTTGTCTGTGCCAGATCTCCTTTTCTGAAAAGATATCCAGAAGTGTCAGTCAAATAATATGGGGCTAACTTATGATGTCTGGCAATTCCTTAAACTGATCAACTACAGTTTTACAAAGTAAAATGTGTCCAATATTTAAAGACCATTTAAATTTAAAATTTAAAATTTGCTTCCTAATCAAAATTCCTTCCTGTCCCCCCACCAAATTATCACTATATCAACATCTTTATTCTCCTTCATAAATTATGACATTGAAACAAACTGGCAGCCTTTAAGTAGATTGCCCCAAATACTGGTATAAATAGAAAATCTACTGCTACCTATGTGAATATAAGAAAAATATTTTTTCTCTAGTTTTAAGGGTTGACCTCCCCCTCCATTATTTATCTAGTTTATATAACCCTTAAATTCTGCTTCTCTGTGTCATGATGATGTATATATAATGCAAATAGTCACACTACAATCACAATGGCAATTTATCAATCTATGTGCAGCTAATCAATCCATTTGCTTTCTAGTGGAGAGCAATAAACGCTTATCTCATGCAGACTCATGGATCCTTCTAAGCAATCTAATTGAATTTCAGGGCCAAGAGCATTGCACAACACGTGAGTGTCTCCAGAGGAGCACATAATCCAAGCTGCCGCTGGCAGAGGATGCCTTCCTAGCTGCCTTGGTGGCTTGGCAGCCCTCGTCTCCTCCAGTCATGCCCGGCAGCTTTCATCCGCACACAGCACTCACATGGACAGTCACATGTCTTACGACTTTCACAGCAGCAAGTAAAAGAGGGAGCATTTCCCTACTGGTCGAAACAGCTCATTAAAATCAGTCATATAGCACGCAAGGTTATACCAGGAAAGCAGACACGTACAGCACTAAGGCTTCTAAGCAAACAAAAGAGAAAGCAAATAGAGTGTGCAATTATGTTTGTACCTCCAGTACCTGTTAAAGTTTGACTTTTGCCCCACAGTCCCGAAAGGGAGCTCATGAATTCCTTGGGATCTCCTGGGTTATAGCAACATCCTTTGTTCTAATGAAGTGATGCTGGTGGGCTCCTGGATGGAGGTATGGCCACCTCATGGTTAGAGGCCTGGAATTATCAGCCCCCACCCCATTCTCCAGAGAGGGGAAAGGGGCTGGACACTGAGTTAACAATCACAAGTGTGAGGAAGTCTCCATACAAATCCCTAAAGCACAGTCTTTGGAGTCTTCCAAGCTAGTCAACATGGGGAGGTACACGGAGGATGACAAGTCTGGAGAGGACACAGACACCCCATCCCCTGCATACACAGCACCCTCTGCGTCTCTTCCTTCTGGCTGCTCCTGAGCTGTAGGCTTAAACCAGTCATTCAGTAAGTGAACTGCTTTCCTGACTTCTGTGAACTACTCTGGCAAATTACAAACACCTAAGGGGAGGTCATGGAGACCTCATGTCTAGCCAGTTGGTCAGAAGCACAAGTGATAACCTCAGCTTGCTATGGGCATCTGAAGTGGGGGCCAGTCTCATGGAACTGAGCCCCCAACCAGGGGTGGGGTGGGGATCTTGTGCTCGCCAGAAGTGAAGTGTGGAATTAAAGGAAAAGACATTTTTCTCAGACAATGAAGATATAAAGTATTATCTCTACCATTTCAATTAAATTTTCAAATAGGAAAGGTGCGGGAAGAGTATATTTAAGACACTCTACAGAGGTGTGCCCAGGTGAAGCAGTTCTGTTGCCTCCAGCTGGCACAGCCCATGGGTAACTCAAGGACTCAGCTTTGTATCCTAGGGCTGGGGGAACAACAATGACAACTAAATAAAAATACAGTGCTTCTTCCTCCTCTCTCTTCTTGCCTGTCCATGCTCGCTTTCATTCCCACCTGCAGCTTTCCTTAAAAAAAGAAATAGGACACTACAGAGTCTAACTCTGAGTTGGTTATTCCAGAATATGAACCACAGGGCTCCCTATACACCCCAGCTTCATATGCTCATCATCTTAATTCCAGGATTCGAGTATGCACATTTTTAAATTATACAGTTTTCAAGTAATGTTACTTGATTTGTGAGTTATTATCCGAACCTAGATATTTAATCCTTGCCTTTTTCTCCATTTCATTGCTAATGTAGTACCCTAATGTAAAAAAAAAATCTCTAAAACTAAAGCATAATAGATATTAAAAAAATAAACTACCCATATTTTAATTTTCAAGACTATCTGTGTATAAAATCCTGAATCTAAGCACATGTTTGTTTGTTTGTTTGTTTGTTAGTTTGTTTTCCCCTTTTAAAGCAACAGAGGTTAGTTTAATCTATACTATGGTTGTCTAACAGAACTTCCTGTGATGATAGAATTGCAGAGAAAAAAAATGAAAGTAAACCACATTTATTTCTGGTTCAAAAATATATCCATAGCTTTACAAAATATGAAAATATTATCAAATAAATAATATCCTCTTACAGTATTTAAAATTAAAACAGGGTATCAATTGTATAAAAGTATCAGTAAAGAACATAAATCTGAATAAAATGTGACTGTTATTTTTAGTAACTGTATCTAGAAAAAAATGCTTTGATGTGATGTGTCCTGAAGGGAGAATTCAAATAAATAGAATAAAATAAAACATTTTTATATCATGTAAAGCTGTAGACCTGAGAAATTCTCAGTGGGATAAATCATTTGTGAGATGGTGACACCTCCTGGTAAGATATGATATTGCAGCACAGCTCTATGTCCGTTTATAATTCTAGATACATGAAAAGGACATTTCAAATGATTTCAGTGCAAAATATGAATATCACTGCCATGAGGATAATGTGGACATGGAAGATAAGGAATGTAAAGAATAAATGGTCTCATATTCCTGCAGTGCTTTCTATTCCTAAAGCTTCCCAAAGTCCAGGTCTGCATGTCCTTCATTACATAACTTCCTCTGAATCGTTTTCTAAATTGGGATTTATGACAGACATAAAGAGTCGCCCTTTTCAAGTAAAACATGTGTGTCAATTAAGACACATTTTATCTGCTTTCACCTGGACAACCACAATCCTCCTCCATATGATATCTGATTATAACATTGATCACTAATGGTAACAGTAAAGGACTGACCCTAGAGAGTCACTGCCTGATCAAAATCTTCCTTCAGTAGCTTCAGGTTGACTAACTACAAGATGAGCTCTGTGCCCCTACCTTTGACTTTAAGACCTTCTATAAATTAGTTTTACTTTACAAATTTGTATCTCAGTTCAACTGAAATAAAACTTTGCACCAGGATTATTCTCAACAAGAGCAGTGCTCTGGATGATTTGTTCACAAACGACATCCTGAACTATTCTGCATCCATGTCCTCCATGCACTGCTCCTAATATTCTATGGTATTTTCTCTCTACAACCTTGGGGTCACCCTATCAGACCTCCTGCTATTAATCTTGTTTCCTCCTTTGAACACAATTTGCTCTTCTCACTTAGACTATCTTCACTTTTCAGCTATGACAGCCCAGCCCAAGACCCCAACAGCCAACCCAGGGCACCACTGCTTATGTTCCTGCTATATTTCCCCAGTTCCTCCAGCAGGACTCAGGGGCCAGCAGGCCTAAGTACTATGCCTGCTCTCTCTCTAGCTTGGACAAAGTCAAGAATGTCCCCTTTCTTTCTCCTCTGCATATATAAGCTGCATTCTTTATTCATTTTACAAAAGTTTCCTGGGGAATCCAAGACATTGTCACATGCATTGCTGCTATAGGAACAAATGCAAAAGACATGATTTTTACCCCCATACAGTTACAGGTCTACTGGGGGAAAGAAATAAGTAACATTTACAAAAAGTGAAACTAGATGTTTAACTTCGTAAAATATGCTATGAAAAAAATAAATAGGATGTTATAGTAAACAACAATTGAGGGAAAATATTTTAAATAGAGTTGTCATGAACAGTCAAGCTGAGAATGCGACACTGAATTGAGACTCCAAGTGTAAGATGCAGCAGGCACACAAACAGAGGGACAGCATTCCCAGCACAACGAACAGTGAAGGCAAAGCCTCTAAAGAGAAAGGGATTGTCTTGTTTGAGTGACAGCAGCAATAGCAGCTACCCTGTAGTGAAATCACGGAAAGAGGGTAAAAAGATGGCACAAGCTAAATCCTGTGGAGTCTTTTGTATTCTGATACAAAATAAGCCTTTTCTTTTAGAGAGTACAGAAAACCATCAAAGTATTTTAACAGGAGCATGATAGTCTCTGATTTCTGACTGACATTATTCTATGGAAAAACTGGATTGGAAGCTACTAACAATGGCAGCAAAGAGATGAGTTAGGAGACAATGGGGAAGTTCAGGCAGGACATGGCGGTATCCTGGATTAGGATAATGCACTTAGACCAAAGGCCGGCAGGGCAGATAGACACCAGGGGTGGTCAAGGCAGAATCAGAGAGACGTGCTAATGGATATACCATGGGAATGAGTGATAGAGAAATTAAGAATGACATTTAAGGTTTGATTGTGCCCCTCGGTGGACGGTAGTGCTATTTATTAATAAGAGCACCGCAGGAGAAGGTAAGAAGGACACAGAGAACTCAGTCCTTAGAATGAATATTCCAGGTCCAGTTAAATTTCTACCTCCTTTCTAAAATTTCCTTGGACCAAAAAGCCCATAATGATCCATTCCTGCAAAGGTAACACTAATACTCATTTTTTAGCATCTCAAGCTTTATGAATGATTCTTAGCAAACAGCTTGTAGCCATCCCAAACCTGTCAAATGTCTTTGATGCACCAACTGAACACTCTGCCTCTAACACCAATATAATTCACTGAGCAGCCAGTACAGGCTTAACTCACCTGAGTTCGTTTTCACAGGTATCCACATGCATGCATTCTACACTGGCACACAGATTTATTGTGGGCAGTGAAGTGATGTTTCTGGTGCCTCAGAACTTGGTATTGTATTTTGCATGAAGCAGCCTTTTGATTGCTGTCTGTGATGCAAAGTATTATGTCTAATAGTGGCATCAAATTCTGAAAATTCTATTGAAATTTGCAAGACCAATCAATGTGGTTCGGAGAGTTGAACACTCCGCATTTTGGAGAGTGGAAGCTACATGAATATCTTGAAATTCAGATATACTAGCAGACTGATTGGAAAATCAATTCCAAATATTCATTTTACAGAAATGTTCCTTAGTTAGTCTTGATGAAAACACACCTATGCTAGAGGTTCCCAAACTCACACAGAAAGGACTGAACAACAGCGAAACTGGCAATTATACATCGTTTAGCACTAGTATACAATGAGGCAGCAACACTGACTGACAGCATGCTATCAAGTCAATATTGCTTCATGGAAAATTTAAGAATTACTGCTCCTATATTGTAAAGCAAGGAATATATGTATATATAGATATATATAACTATATATATACATACAGTAGTTCTCATAGAAACATGAATTAGCATGAATATAGGCAATGCAAACTAATCAAGCAATGACTCCCAGGGAAGAAAGGTAGTAATGTTCTTTTTTTCATCTCACGGGCAGCCGAAGGAGGAACTCCCTTTAGTAACACCTCTGACTTCTCTCTATCCACTCATTCACTCTGCTTAGAAAAGGAAGTTCCAAACCTGACTGTTAACTTGGAAGAAGGAATAGAAGATGCTCAGCAAAGTCTCCTGCATTCTTCCTGACCACAGGAGCTGGTGAATCTGGAGTATGCTCTCCTCATATTCTAAAAAGTGTGCCCCCTTGGGGGAGGCAGGAGTTAACATATCCATAGATATAAAGCATGTTTTTTCAATTGGATATTCCAGCTATTGAGCTGACATTTCAATCTTAATCTAAATTTAACTCTGTGGTCTCTCAACTGTTCCAAATCCTAGAAGAGGGATGTTATTAAAACGATCTTTTCAAAACTTAACGTCAACAAATAGTTTAATACCATGCAGAATGCCAAATTTTTACCTTGGACTACACAACCAAATACAAGAATCACACAGTTAGATGTTCTAGAAGCAGTGTAACTATCCTAGAAGAACAGTGTCTATCCTGTCATACTTTCCCATCTTCTTCCTTAGTAACTTAGAACAATGCCCATCTTTACAGAGTCCGGAACGCAGAAGCCATATTGAATCCCATTTCTTATCACTGAAATCCTCCTCAAAATTACTCTATACATTGTAGAAGAATGAAATGTCATGTTATATATCTTACACAAATTCAGGTTCATAATTCATGAAATTCAATCTCCCTTCAATTAAAGTTGCAGTCTTTTTTCTGGTAGTGTTGTCATTTGGATGCTCTAAGTGTCATGCAAATGGGGATATAATTTCTTGGCTAAACCTCACTGTCTTAGTCCCTGCATGTTAGGAAACTTCAGGAAGAGGAATAATGATGCAACTCGTTGATGCAGTTTTCTACTGTACCAATGGGGCAGGTAGGCAGGACTCTTTCCATGATCTTTCTTGCACAATAAATGGCATCTCTATTCTTCCACCTACTGAGGTCACATTCCATGTAGCCATTTTTGATTTACACCTCACGTCCAATCCATCAGCAGAAATAAAAATCCCACGATTTTCCACCTGCACTGCAATCACTCTTCTCTAAGCCACCTTCATTTCTCACCCAGATCACTGCAGTACCCTCTTTAAAATACTCCACATTTTCACTCTCAAGTCTACTCTCTATGGAGCTGGCACAGTGTTCCTTCTAAGTCATAAATCAGAAGGAATGTACTCGTATACTCAAAGCCCTTCAATGGTTCCTGTCTAACTTAGAGAAAAAGAAAACAAAAACCAAGGCCTCAGAGAGAGGCAGCAGGGTGATTTAGTATTAAAGACTACAGACCAAAGAACCACATCACCTGGTCCCCAGTCACAGCATGTTCACTGGCTAGTTCTGTCTGTGGGACCTGGGGCACATGACAGAACTCCTCCAAACTTCAGATTCGTCATCTATAAAACAGATATTAAAGTGACACCTACCTCACAGCTGCTGTGAGGTTTAAATAGCTATGTATAGTACATTTAACATCTTTAAAGTAATTCCCAGTACACAGGAACATTCAGTAGATACTGGCTATTGTACCTTTCATCCCAGCATTTCCCTTCCTGACATATTTATTTCTCTGTGGCTCACCTTCTCCCTTATGGAATACAAGCGCATACAAGACTGGATTGCTCTTTGCTTCCATTTTGTTTTCGTTCACATTTATATCTTCAGTAGTGAACACAGTCCTGGGCACGAAGTAGGCATTCAATAATAATTTGCCTCATAAGCTTGTGGGGCAGCTGATGTCTTCCCTCTGGTTGCGCACAGCAAGCTGTACACTTACAAACACAACAAACTGTATCGTGATTTACCACATTAAGAACCTAAATCCAAAACCAGCAGATTAGGGTAAAAGAGGGGATTTCAAAAGATCTGACTTCAGTTTCTCAGTGGACTTGCCAGATGAGGCAGTGAGAGTAAAGGGGCCTGAGCACCCACAGCTAGTTTGTGATTCAGCCATAACCAGCCCCTGCTCCCCACGTGGTCAAAGCTTACTTTCAATGCTATCTTAGGTCTGTACACAGTCAGACTGGGTAGGTTCATTATAATAGCTGTTTATAGTCAGGAACCTATGATTATATTTTGTTTTGTCATTCAGATGGGGTCAGAAAATGAGCTAATTTCTCAATCATTTGCTCTGGAATTTTGCAGATCTGTATTCCTCAAGGAAAGATCCAAAGGCTACAGAATACCTGAAACTATTTGAACCATTCTCTCATGTCTATGTTTGTATCATTAAAACTTCAGCTTTTTAAACATCATTTTTATGTTACCCACATTAACACTTCTGGTCTGAGGATTATTCTCTCCATTCATTCTAGAGATTTTTTTCTTTCTTGATAACCAGGAGTATATATAGAAGGACGTTATTCTTTGATCCATTCTTAGAGGCTATGAGCTGAAGTTAACACAGCTGTAGTGTCTACATACAGTGTCTCCCACTTTCTAACCCCAGTTTCCGCAACTGTACCCATGTAGGGTTATCTGAGGTCAGTCTCAGCCTAGCAGGTACTTAAGACAATATGAATATGCTTCTGGGAGAAAGCTGCGCATATGTAGCTTTGTCATCTACATGGGGTTTTAGCAGGAAGATAAAAAAAAGGAATATACTTCTTTGCAGAACTATTTCATTTTCTCATTTTGGGTTTTGATAATGCATGCTATTTAATTTATAAATATTAAATCATAAAAAGTTACAGTCAATAAAGAAAAGCTAAAGACAGATAAAATCCAAAAATAAATCTTTTTATAGGAAACCCTTTTATGATTCATTTAAAACCACTTTTAGTGCTGCATTACCAATATTTTTAGGTTTGGAGAGAGCCACTGAATGCTTAGTACATTTGCTAAAATAAATCAATTACAGCAAATTATTTTTCACTTGATACCGTGAAGAATAAGATAAAATATAGATGCCTGGGAATCCAGCAAGTTCATTTCTATGTGTGGTTCCCTTGGATTACTGAAAATATTCACCGGACATTCCTAATGCACCTCATTACATTCTGCCCACTGAAATGCCTGAAACAAACATGAAGCACAAACAAGCATAACACTCCACGGCATCATGCGTCTGAGACATTTCAACAAGTGTACTGAAAACAAAAGCAGTGAACAATAACATCAGATTTTCACATCAAAGTCTATAGCCTACTTCTAACCCTTCATTTACCACATACATGGGTTATGTCCATCAAAATGGAGGGAAGAACTAAATTTAGAGGAATTCAGCAGTGGGCAGGTAAAGGTATTGTTTTTTTTTTAATGTCGCTGGGTTTTTGTGAGTGCTCTGCTCTGTGATACATGGATAGCAATGCTCTGATGATTGCTACTCTTGACAATTGTACTCTCATAGCTCAGACTGCATCTCCACTTCCAGAATCATGCATCTCAGTCTCATTTTAACAGGCATTTTCTCACATACACCTTTGCTTCTCTATGCTTCTTGTTTATCACATTTACATATATATACAAATGCATATCTGCTTGATCTAAGAACATCCTTGCTTGCTAAACAGTGAAATAATAGCTTAGAATTTTATGAGAATTGAAACAAAAGGATCAATAATCTTAATTTAGCTATGCAGTCACTTGTTTGAGCACAGAAGGAATTACTCTGGGAATACATCTTGAAGCTTATTTCTCTGAATCTGATGATCTCCTACTTCTGTTAGTATGAGAGACCTGGTATAAAATACATAATAGAAAACCTTACACCTAAGTAAATAAAATAATGCAAGCTTAAGTTATCAGAAAATATTCTATAAACTAGGATATCTATAAAAGCAACACTGCAACTTGGGTGATTTCCTTTCTTAAAAAGAATGTAAACATATCACTCCCTGTTATCTCTCACACACAGACCCAAGGACTAAGGCAGTCAGGAAAGGCTCTATCGGGGGCTAACTGTGGTGTTCCTGTTTGTGACACATCTTTTTAAATTCACTTTATCGCTAAGGGAATATTATAAGAAACTACTTTAGAGCCCGCTCTGTGGCTCAGGTGGCTAACATATGGACTATGAAGCCATGGGCCTGGCTTTGAGAACTGTAGTGGGGGTGAGGGGAGCAAAAATAAATACATAATAAAAAAATTAAAACCCTAAAATAACTATTTTAAATACTGGTCACTACTGAAAATAAATAGCAAAACTGTGCAGGTGTAGACTATAAATATTTTATAAATAGTATGAAGCACTCATCCAGAAAAGGTATACTTTTCGATGAAGGATTTTAAGTTCTCAATTAAGGATTTTGTTAGGAGAGGATCAGAATGATAAATTGCTAAAATGACATTCCAAAATAATTAATTTGTAGCAAACCTGAAGACTCTATAGATCATCTGAGACTTGGGATTCTTCGATTTTTCACGCTTGCGCCGAAGTACTGTCCAAAGTGTTCAAGAAAAATTATATATATATACACATATATAGACTCTGCTTTGGAGTCAGTCCAAAACTAAAGAAAATGACAAATGAAAAATTCCATTGAAGTTCCAAGTTTCCCCATTTTGCTATTTCGGAACCACTTAGATCTACAAAATGTTTCAGTGTTAAGACTCCAACTTTCACCCATGTGTTTCTCAGTCTCGCTGGAGTTTTTTGTCAATCAGTATATTCTTTCAACATTAATCTAAGATATAAAACAAGAAGGAAGCAAATTTCCTATGAGTGTGTCTTTGTTGGTTTAGACAGATTTAAATAATAATGTTTAGAAATACCTTCCTCGATCTCTGCATAGATGCAGCAATCTGCTCAGAGCAGATTGGCTGCCCTCACCGGAATGAGCACAGGCGAAGCACACACAGAAAACATATGTGCGTCTTAGCACGAGCAGATTAAAGGTTGAGGTGGTGTTACAGGCAGCACTGTATCACCCCAATGCGTATTTTGAAGTCCTAACCCCCGTCTCATATTGAGTCATATTTGGACATAGCCTTTAAAAAAGTTATTAAATTAAAATGAGGTCATAAGGGTGGCCCCTAATTTAATAGGACTAATGATGATAGGAGAAGAGGAAATCTGGACGCACACAGAGGGAAGGCCATATGAAGGAACACAGGAAAAGGTGGTCATTTATAAGCAACAGGGACCTGGACAGAGCCTTTCTTAATGGCCTTCAGAATGAATCAACTGTGCTGACCCCTTGACTCCTAGAGTCGAGGACTGTGAAAACATTAATTTCTATTGTCTATCTGTCTTTGGTACTTGGTTATGGGATTCCTAGAAAGCCAACATGGTGGCAGAATATCATTTCATTGTGCCTTACCACTGCAAGTCATACAGTAACGGGCAAGTTTCAACAGGTGTTGGTTCAGCCCATACATGAGACCTAGCTTTTCTCCATAGAATCCTCTCTGATGTCTCACCCCTGACTTCAAGGAAGCAAGCTCCACATGTCGTTCTCCCCACCTTGTGGAATCACTAGCTGCCTGGAGTAGGTCCTTTCTCACTCCTCAGCCTCTGGCCCAGTCCTGGACTAGTTCCCAATTTTTGTGAGATTCTCTTTTTCTCCCTAAAATAGAGACACAACAGATATATTCACTATGTTCTTTCCAGAAAGTATCCCTGGCAGGAATCAGTAAGATGGTTGCAAACATGTGAATCCCATTTACTTTCAGAAAAGAGCAGATGTAGAACAGAGCAGACATTTGCCAACAGACCTCAGAGGCAACTGAGCTGGATCCCAACCGTGAGACACATTCCCAAACCAGCAGAGTGGGAGAGACAGCAAAAGAGAGAAAGCTCCCCTACTCTAGATACAGGTTTCACATGATTCTCCAGAGAGCTGAAGAACTAATTTCATCACAAATCAATGAGTTATGTTTTCCAATGTATTAATTATCCTTAATCATAGAGTATTCTGATTAAAAGCAAAACAGGATGCACCCTTGTGGCTCAGGCAGCTGAGACAGCTGGGGTGTGGACCATGTAATGTACAAGGACTCCAGGGAACAAATAAACAAATAAATAATGCTTCTTCCTCTTCTCCCTCCCTCCTTTCCTTCCTCTCTTAAAAAGAACACAAAGACAACCCAAGCTCTTATAAAAAGCTTAGAATGAAACATCCTTTTCAAGATCTTACAATGACACCTTGAAACATGTTTTTTATAAATCAATTCAATTCAGTGTTACAGGGAGTCAACCAAAGTAACCATCCCATGAGACTGTGATCAAGTAACCTCCCTTCAAAATGAGTCACTCGCTGTGCGTGGTGTCACTGGCCTCACAAACAGAGAAGTCTTTGGTAAAAGGTCTTATAATCAAGCATTTGTGTGAAATGCTTTGTATGTTTTATTCTTCCAGGTATTACAGAATTATTTACAATAGCCAGCTGAAACATCCTAAGTGTCCATGGTCAAATGAATGGATAAAGATGTGACATATAAACACAATGGAATTATTACACAGCCCTAAAATGATGAAATCCTGTCATTTGAAAAATATGGATGGAACTAGGGAAGGTTATGCTTAGTGAGATAAGTCAGAAGGAGAAAGGCAAATACCAGATGATCTCACTCATATATGGAATATAAAGACACAAAGCAAACGAACAGACAAAACAGATCACCCCTTCAACACTGACAATATAACTGAGGCTACCAATGGGGAAGTGGGTTGATGGGTGACAGCAATTCAGGGGTAGGGGGATCCAATGAACAGCAGTGCAGAATTTTTGGTGATTTGGTGGTAGATGCAGTGTGCTGTCATATATTTGATGAATGGTGAGCCTGCACATGTGGGCTTGTATTATTTTGAAAATCAAAGTGACCTCAATAAATAACTTTTTAAAATACCCTTGGGTGGAAGATATGCTCATTCTATCATCTTTCATAGCCTTTTTACTTATCTTTTCAAGCAAATGTATCATTAGAAATCAATATTCATCGAAAGCTACTAGTGAACATCTTGAATAGGCTATCTGTAGTTCAGTTCAAAGTCATGATCCAATTGTAAAGTTCATACTTCAGATTAAAAAGGAAGAGTTGTCTACACTGGGACTAAACCATTCACGAACATCAGCAAGTGGAGTTTAAATGACTTCTGGTGGCATCTTCAAGGGATGAAGTAAACCATTCCTTTTTGCAAAATTAATGCAGAAGCATTATTTCAAAGGCAATGAACTTCGTTAAGTAAAGGAAAAGGAAGGATAATTCAAGTGTTAAAAAAAAAAAAAAAAAAAAGCAAGGGTTTGAATTAGAAAGTTTAGCTCCCATTTTTAAAACAGGAAATTTTTCACAAGAAGAACCTATGGGTTATGTATGTTTTGACACGATTATCTTAAAGGAATTAACATAAAGAAAAAAAAAGAATCCAAGAAGAAGAACTTCTCTGTCAGTCAAAATTTCCAAGATTCACATTTATAAAAACAGTTGGCAGACAACCGTCCATGATTCAAGAAGAAAAAATTGCAGCAGATGTCCTGTCAGGAGGCTACAGGCTACGAGAAGCAGCATACTCTCATCCATATGTTTCCTCAGCCTTGAGAAAAGATATCCGCTGTCATTTCAGTCTTGGAGAACACTGTGCATACAGTAAACTAGAAGCCCTTTTTTTGGGAAGGGAACTTTCAGCCAAGATTTCTGGTTTCATTTGGAAAGATGTGACATATCCAGTTAGGTGGAACATGAATAGAGAATCAGTGAAATAACTTAAATAATCTAAATAACTCAATCTGCCAAGAAGAGGAAATCACAGAAGAAACTGGAATGGTCACTGGTTGCTCTGGACTTTCACCCACCTTTGGCAACTACATTCCAAATCTCTTAGAGGAACATCCCCTTTCGTGTTATTTTGTTAGGACTGTATGTTGGCTCCCTACCTTACATGCAATGGCTGCTCAACAGGTACCTGGGGCTAAGACATGTAGGGTTAACAAGCAGAAGAAGGGAGCAAGTTGAACACTGGGGAAATGAGAGGGGCCAGGGGTTCTGACTAGGTCCAGGGACAGTCATGATGTATGTCACTGAACAAGCAAGTTAACTGGGAAGGAGAGGAGGCCAACCAATGGCACACCTGTCCTGGCAGCTGTGGAGAACAGCAGTTCCTGGTGAGGAAGACTTTTGAGGTGTTATAGGAAGCGGGTCAGTGCAGATACAGAGGTCAAGGTCTCTGAGGTCAGAGTGCTGGAGGCATGGCGCACATGGAGTGGTCATGTTCGATGAAGACTGGCCCAGGGGCTGAGACCCAGACTGTGAGCCAGGGTGCAAAGTCTTGTATGGATGAGAGGAAGCAACCAGGATACTACAAATGCAGGTGGTGGTGGGGAGTACAGCCAGAGGGCCTTGACCTCAAAGAAGGGAAGGAATCTAAAACATGAAGGTTTAGGTGAGAAGTACCTCATCTCACTTCATCTAGAAGGTAAGAAGCAATAAGGACACAAAGCCTCTTCTTGCAGTGGATGAGAGAGGGGGGACTACCTGACAGTTCTGCTGGAGTGGGCTTTGGAGAGGATGAGGTTTCATTTATAGCAAGAGGAGGAGCGAACACATAGCGAGAAGATACAGATATAGGAGTGTGTGCTCATGGGACAGAGCGGAGAGGAGGAATCTGGGAGGCTGAGGAGGAGAGAGATGGGTTGGGTAAGGACACAGAAATTCAGGGAGACGACAGCGGGGTCAAACTAGAGGAAGGGTTTAGTGTTCACACTTTGTATGTCGAGGGGTTCTAACAGACTTTCAAGAGAGTAGGCAATCAGTCTAGTAGCCAGAGGTCTTGCCTAGCTCCCTCAAGGGGATCGGAGACTCTGAGCCTTCCTGCATATGGTGCAGCTTATCTGTTGCATGAATGAGTGGATGAAATGAGTGCATGCATCATGGTGGGAGGTACTGAGGGGCCTGAAGAAAGCATCCTTCTTAAAGGTACACCAGGTATAAGGTTACTGCTTGTCACCTCTTAGCTTTTGGCAAGCACTTCCATGATCATCACACTCTTTGCACTTTGAGAGAGAATATAATCAACTCAATACCTGGGACAGAAAACATATATGTAAATATCTCTGAGTTAGTATCTTCAACATGATTCCATTTACCTGATATTAATGATAAGCAATGATCCGGGTTTAGTAACCCCCGTGCCCTCATTTTAAGTGTTTTATTTCATAAACTCATTGTTCCAAGTTACTGTGCTGGGTTCACTGTCACATCACCTCTGTTTCCCCTACTCCATGACAGTAGAAATAGTACAGCTTATAATTTGAGTTTTAATTGAAAAAAATCAGCCAAAAGCTAGGAACAACTGAGAAGAGAAAAACTTAACAGTCGTACTGAGCAATCTGCAAATATGAAAAATGTTGTACACTGTTTTGTTGGAAGTAACTAAGATTTATCAAAAAACTCAAGAATTTCAAGTACCAAATGAAATGGGTGGAAATCAACCCAACCCTGAAGAAGTCAGTAAATGGCGATGTCCAAAATCACTAACACAAGAAGAAATCACTTCAGATGGTTTGTGTTCTATTAAATGAGAGGATCGTTTTCTCTGACAACCACGGAAGACTTTTCTATTGCTTAGTATGTTGATCCCAGAATAGAATTAGTTTCACGTATTTGCGTAAAGATTTACTCTGGAGTGCTGGTCAGACATCCTTAACCTTTCTGTGCCATTGTTTCTCGATGTGTTGTAAGGAAGGTTAAATGAATTCACATGATAAAGCACTTACACAAGCATCTGGCTCCCATGATCCAGTAAACACCATG
This sequence comes from Solenodon paradoxus, assembly GCA_004363575.1. Lineage (NCBI taxonomy): Eukaryota > Metazoa > Chordata > Mammalia > Eulipotyphla > Solenodontidae > Solenodon > Solenodon paradoxus. Next base: position 177,863 of record RJWH01000200.1, read on the forward strand.
AAAGTGTTACTTGTGAATGTTTAGAGCATGTAGCTGAAAGTGGATGAAACTGCAGTCCCCTTTTTAATTTTAATTTTAAAAGAGTTCTTGAACCCTTAGGTTTCTAAATGGAGCAAAAGTCTGAAAGAAGTGGTTTCAAAGGTAAAATAAAATTTAAATGACCATTTCTTTCCCCCACTGTAAAATGAATTCCCTACTGTGCAGAGAAACATCTTCTAGGGACTAGAATTAGGACGCCTTCATTTATATCCCTGCTCTGACGATGACTACTCCTGTGATTCTTAAGAGCTCATTTTACCCCCTGGTCTCACTCATCTTTATAAAATAGAGATTAAAGAATGCTGCCCCAGCTCAGAGAGCTATTTTGAGGATCCAAGCGCCCAGAGACACACGGTTGTTTGCAGGCAGCTCCTCTGGAGAGTCACCATCAACGAGAGTTCAACACCAGCAGCATACCGTGGGCGGCAGTGCCCACACTATGCTGGAGAGCAACTCTATGACGGTCTGTTCAAGCAGCAGTCAGGAAGGAAGGAGACAAGGCCCTGTGCCCCTTTTCCTCCAGACAATGCTACCAGCTCTGAGCAGTTCCACACACCAGTCTGTCCTGTGGCGGGAGAAGTGCCTAATGTAAGCAGACTCTGCAGGTATTTACTCCCGTTCATGTGCCTATGCCAGCACAACAGGTCTGATACTCAGACCTCACCTGGCTTCAGAGCCTCAGCTGCCCACGCGCTCTCCGCTGCTGGCCCTACTTTGAAGGCATGTCAAGAATCAAGGAATCTGGCAATCCTTGGGTTACAAAGACAAGCAAAGCCGAACTGGAAGTGGCACTTCTAGAATCACCTCCTGGATGTGACTAGTGAAGGCCCCTGTGTTGTACTTGCTGACAGCCAATGACACTTATTTCTACTGTGAAAATAAGTCGGCCATGCCCCAAACACTGTCTGGACAGCGACTGTTCTGGGTACAGCGCTGGCAACGGGGATACTTCAGTGATTAAGAAGGCTAGTCGGCCTCAGCAGTGACACACCCTGAGGAGTGGGGACTGGACTATACACTCCCAGAATCTCAGCGCTGCAGGTGTTCTGACCATTTCTTCATCTTACCCTTAAGGAGTTTCTAACTCATTTAATACAGCGCACACAGAGGAAAATCTTAAGGCATATACAAATGCATAAGACATGATCTGCCTTTTCCTACAAGAAAAAGACAGTTTGATAAGTGCTGAAATGACTACAAACTAGAAGAATATGGAGTTAAAAGAAACTATGGAATATTTCCTGAAAATGAGAGGAGGTCTGGGTTAGGCAGAAAACATTGACAGTATAATTTAAATAAGAGCTTAATTTTAGTATTTTATCTTCTTTTCCCTTTTTTATGTTTCATGTTATCCAATTTTATTTTTTAATTACACTATCATTTTTCACCTTCGGTTATTAACTATTAAATGTCTTGTACTCACTACAGACAATGAATGGTTGGTTAATTCTTTAATATTTGTATTATTTTTATCATGATCTATACAGAATCATAGCATATCTCAAAAACTGTTAAGGCAATGCTATACAGTATATTACATGGAAAAGCAAAGACAGAATTAAAAATTTTATATTTTTTGCAATAGTAAGATTACAGTGACAACAATAAACCTGATAGACATTACTTTATAGCCTAACAAATGGCCATGCCAGCCCAGAAATTGGAAAGAATAAATTTCTAAAATCAATTGTTGCTTTAATGCCCATTTTAATGATTAATCTTTTTGCCTAAGGGAAATAGAAAATAAAAATCCAAAAGTAGAAGGTTATACTAATTGTTTCTAAAGCAGATTTCTTATTTCCAGCAATGTGGTTACCTAGGCAAACCATCACCACCGCTGCACACACACAATTTTTCACAAGAAAAATAAGATGGTGACAAGACATCTGCAACATTACTTATCACATCAAGTTTAAAACATTTGAATATTGCAAGATAATTTTGCTCAACTCTAAAATTTATTTAGTAAGAAACGCTACAAAATACAGCTGGTGAAATGTATTTTCATAAAAACAGTTATTATCAAATTCTTAAGCTAGAGTGCATTCTGTGTAGCAATTCTACTTAAATTTGTTTATTTGCTTGCTAGAAAGTGAAATGAGTATATGCACAAAAGGTGAATGATTCTGCAAGACTCAGGATAAGAGGAGCTGGCATATAATTTACAAATTCACAACAATGCAATCACTGCTGGGAAGGGCAGCTCTACATACCTGATGTAGGAGTTAAGTTCCTTAACATAATTCTGACTTACTCTTTGTGTTGCTTCCAAAATCAGAAACGAAAATTGACTACAATGATTTTTTTTACCCCTGCCGAAGAAAAGCTAAAATTCTTGTTAACTCAGAAGACAGCAAATTTTTGCACAAAAAATAAAAAGATGGAAGATATATTTAAAATAACTCAGGGCATTCTTAAAGCTCTTTATCCCATGCCACTTGGGCTTCAAACTGTCAAATCAAGAAGGTTGCCTGTCACTGTTGAATGTGTAAATGCCACCCAAGTCACCTGGACATTTATAAAGATCACAGCTCTCAACTAGATGCTGAGCTGTTTGTTGAATGCTACGAGTCCACAAGAGGCCGTCTGTGGTGGTCATCACATAAAGTTCTGTTTAGAACTTTTATATCTAACATTCAGGCTACTAATAACTCAGACCAGGCTTACAACAGGGGCCTGGGGCAGTCTGGTATTGATCTATTGGTCCGTAAAAAACCATCTTAATTCCCACAGTTCTTCCATCAACTTGTTCCCTGTTGCCTGGTCTAAGATCATCAAGCTTTTCCTTAGCAGCTCAGTGAATGGACGTTTTAGACTTTCAAGTATACACATTTGCATGTTTTATCAAGAATAAATTGGAAGAAATCTTCATTTTAATTTAGTGGAGTATCTGAGAAAATCAAAGAGCTAAATCATATAACCCATCTGACTAACACACTAGCTACAAATATGAGCTCAGGAGCCAAACATTTTGGTTGGAATACCACTAGCTCTTTTTTTCATCCACTAGATGTGGGACCTTAAACACTATACCTCAGGTTCCTCATCAGAAAAAGAGAGACAAAACTCCCTATGATACAGGGTTAAAGATTCAATAAGACAACACATATGAAGGAGCAATAACAGTATTTGATAGTAGCTCCCAATAAATGCTGTTACTTCATAAAAACAGATGCTCAAACCACATCATAGCTATGGTAGAGGATGTTTCTAGATCTCTCTACAATAACAGTCCAAGGATACCTGACATTTTAAATATGAACATTTCATAAATATTGAGCCTGAATAAATAATATCTCTGTTGTCCTGCAGATTATGTCAGTGTAACTTATGAGTGGATAGGAATATATTTGCAGGGGAAATGATGATTGGCATTCTAAATAGGTTAACTTCTTTGATATAATGCAAAGAAATTCACTTTAAATTACCAGTTCCACAGGCTACCAGTGAATATTTTCAATGTTCATTACCTTTTTCCAATTCTAAAGTACAGAAGCTATGACTTTTATGTATTTATCATAAGAACTTATAGACTTCTTTTTATGATTTATATTTTCCTTTGAGAGAAATAATTTAATGCTCTATAAATCTTAATGAAATGTATATTAAAAAGTATACAATGAAGGGAACTGACTCCCCTGCCAAAATCCTTAAATCAAACCAATCCTCTGAACACAGTCCTGCTTCCTCTCCCTCTCAACAGCTCACCTTAGTCCAATCCATAGCTATTACTCTCTCCATTACTACTTCAGGCAAAACCCTTTCTCAGATCTGGACCTAACACATTTCCAAATGCACAAAACAACTCGTGGGATGCAGTTGTTATAATCAAGTTACTCTGCTCAAAAGTACATATATCCCACCTGACATTTCTTTTGTAGGGGGTAGAGAGGTCATGGAAGTAAGAGCAGAACAAATGGCTATAAGGATGGAGAGCATTAGAAATAATATACTGCCCCAAAGCCATTTTAAAACATTCCTCTCTTTAAACTTCTCCTCAAGTTTTCCAATTTACAGGTATTTTAAAAGTGCAAATAAATATGTCAGTTGTGGTTACTGTAAAAAGATCCTGGGACCCATACCAAAACGAGCTTATTAGTGTTATAGCCTTTATAGTTTTTTGCTCTTCTATCTTAATTGCCTAAACAAATAATTTGGAATAATTTTTCCCATCAAGGACTTTGTACATATAATTTTCATGGGTCAGCCTTCAAAAAAATAAATAATACCATATTATAACAAATAGTACATATATAAAACTCAATGATTTCACATGGACATACATAAGAGAGCATTTATTTTTCTTATATAGATTAATCTGTTAAGAATCTTCAAGACATTGTTTACCCACATCTCATCTCTCGGTCTTTTGACACAAACTAAGGAAGATGAAACAAGGAAGAATATTAAATAAAGTTAATTTAGCAATTGCAATTAAAGTGTTATAAAAGATGTTTTAAAAGTATTTGACCAAATAAACTGTAGCTATATGATTTTCCTTAATATGTCATACAAAGAAGACTAAAAAAATCAGAAATCTAGGGTCTCAAAGGTAGAAATTATTTTACAAGTCATCTGTTTCAACTATGATGCAAATTTATCCTTCATTGTTCTATATTTTAATTTTTATCATACACATACACACATTATTCATGATATCAGGGACCAAAGAAGGAAAATGAAAACAATATTTTCCTTTAAAATGTTAAAGGTGACATTTTAAAATTAAACAGTAGAGTCTCAAATGTAATATTAGGATACTAGTGTGTAAAACTCTGGTGTAAATTTTCCATTTTCATTTAATTCTGAGAGATATCTTGGAAACATTTCAACATACAAATAAGAGAAATTCAGATGATTAAGTAATGGACAAGCAGGTATTCGGTAACCTATGCAACATAATGCATTTCAGTTCTCTGAATTGCTCCAAATTACAAATGTGGAAATGACACTGCATGCTCCATGAATTTTCAGAATTGTTGTTGAAAGGTAGCAAATATTTTAAAATACTTTAATATAGCAATATTATAAATTCCAAGTATTTTTGTTATATTCATTCAGTTTTATTTCCCTACATAATAATCTTTATCAGCCATAGACAAGCTCTGTATCTGCAATGTACATGACATTTTCCACTGTCAGGAAAAGCACCGGGATAATGACCCTCTCCAACGATGTCTCTATGCCCTAAGCACAGAACCCAGTTAGATAAGTTACTGTAAAAGGCAAAGGGGACTGTATGGGTGAAAATAAGTGAAGGGTTTTGAGATGGGGATCATACTAGATTATTCAGGTGGGTCCAATGTAATCACAAGTGCCCTTATTAGAAGACGGCAGCAGAATCAGGAGATGTGACTATGGAGTGAAGGGGCAATGGGGAGAAGCTGAATAATGTCACACTGCTGGCTGTAAGGTTGAAGGATGGGGCCACATGCCAAGGAAAGCAGGAGACCTCTGGATGGTAGAAAAGGCAAAGAAACAGATTCTGTTCCATAGTCCATAGAAGGAATACACCCTTGGCAACACTTTAATTTTAAGCTTTCACCTCTAAAATTGTAAGATAATACATTTATTTGTGTGGCTTTAAACCACTAAGTTTTGGGAAACAGGAAATACACAATCATGAAAAAAGTCACTTGTTATCTTACTACCAGTAATCATTTCTCCCCACTAGAAACACATAACATATAAAATAATAATAGCTTAGACTAGTTTTTATGCTGCTATCCAATGCTTTTTACCAAGACTTAGCGAGCCATTTAGCTTCCTTCCATTGACACAGGTAACTGAGCACCAACTATTTATAAAGGGTCAGCAGTCAACATGGAGCGGTCATATAATCTTTTATCTTTCCGAGTGTAGGTATTTGAATCATTCTAGATCTAATATGCTTTTCTTTAAAAACATTTTGGTGGTGGAAGTCTCCTACTTCCACTAGTAAAAATACTTCCCATTTCAAAACACTTAGAATTTAACAGTTGTCTTAAGACCTAGAATTCTTTCACCTCTAATTTTTTCTTATTGTGTCCTTAGCAGACATGGACGTTAAGAAATGATAATTGTAAGTCCCTTTCAGGTTTTCTTTTTCTAGTTGAATGACTACATTTCCACATTCTTTAATATTTTCTTTTTTCTTTTTTCTTTTTCTAAGACAGGAAGGAAGAGAGACAAAGAAGCATTTTAAGGAAGGAAGGAAGGGAGGAAGGGGAAGAAAGGAAAGGGAGGAAGCTCTTTTTATTTCTCCATTTTGTTTTAATTTCACTTGTTCCCCCCAGTTCCAGGTTACAAACTCAGGTCTTATGTTTTACATGGTCCATGACCCAGTCACTAGCTTAGAGCCACCAGGGGACACATTTAATATATTCTTAGAGGTTTTCTAAACCTTTATCTATTTTAGATGTTCTTTTTTATAATCTGTCTGTCTAATAATTTAGAATCTAAACCCAGAGACATGCTGGAAAAAATATACTAGCCTTCCTTCATAGTGATATACAATCTCTATAAAATTTGACTGTGATCTAATAAACAAGATTCAAGAAGAATGAGTTCTAAGTTAAGCCCTGCTCTGGCACTTGCTGTGTAACCACAGCAAATCACATAACCTCGCTGGATCTCAATGCCATCATCTATAAAACAATGAGTTTGGATGGAAGACCATAAGCAGCCTGCAATGTCATAAAAGAGAGATGCAACGTGTTTTGGTAACTCTACTAGAAAGCAATAACCAGTGGCTAGAACAATTGCTACGTACCACCCAATAGCTCCTCCACAAAGGTAAGACTTGTTTAGATTTTACCAATCCATTCCAGGTACGCCAAAGTTCATTGCAGAAAAAGCCAGAGGTATAGTTCAGATAACAGTGAGTACCAAATTTTTGAAGGCTGATGGATGAGGTAGGGTGGGGAAAGAGGACAGGGGACATAATGGAGGGCCAAGAACACCAAGGCAGTGTGTTTCCAAAAGGCCTCCTAATTTCTGTAGACTCTTCCAAGATCCCACTAACATGTGAAATGTCCCCAACGTGGCCCTTACAAGCTGTTTCACTCATCTCCACAACCCCAATGTCCAATAATAGTTTGTCACAACATGTGTATAGATGACTGAGTAAAAAAAATCCCAAATAGCCTTTATCAGCCTTTCCCTGAGACCTGTGTCCTGGGTGGGGTGGGGGTGGAGAGTCATGTCTTATGTGAATAGTGTCCCCTAGAGTTATGAAAATGGCAGCCCCACCTCCCTTCTAGGCTGTCTCAGGGAACTGGACCACTGGCAATTTGTAATCATGAAAGTCTAAACTAGTGAGAGCAGTGGGAATGATGAAGAAACAGATGCCTACATGATTCATTTTACGGTGGTCTGGGAGGTATACTGAGAATGACTTTGACAAGTCAAAGTAAAAATCTTTATTTCCTATCTTCCTTCTGAGTTATTCAATAATAATCCGTTCCATAAAACTGGAAGGCTTTTCATGTATCTCCTGTTAAGCATAAGTTACTATTACCGTAAACCTCATTCTTCTGTCAAAATTTATAGTGACCCCATTTTTCTACTGTAGGATCCAATGCTTCAGTCAAAATCAAACCATCTACAGCAATATTTTAAGAACTCATAGCATGGTGACAAAAAGTCCCAAAGAACTCTACTTACCATTTTTAAAGCATACCATATCCTCAAATTCATAAGCATTATTCTCAAGTCCTATGTCACAGAAGTATTTGCTACAATTGCACTGACAGACTTTGATAATGTTCCCCAGAGTTTAAATGATGCAGAGAATGAGTAGAGAGCAGAAGTCATTCTTATTACTGAAGAAAACATCTTATTCAAATGGTGCGTTTTTAAATTATGCTCCTGCTATTAATTTCCAGGATTTCACTGTATTTCTTTTCTTAAGAGTTAATTTTATTAAAAGAAAACACCCATCACTACAGTCTTTTTGGAATAAGACAGTATACACACAAACTAATCAATAAAATCCTAATTTTAAGCATATCAGATGATGTGTATTTACAGAAACAGACCAAAAAGTTATTAAGGAAATGACACAAGTTTTGTTTGATATCTAACATGAAAGATAGGTAGCTAGCAAGAAAAAGAAATCTCTAGATTTCTATTTTATATTTAAGTGTATCACCAAGGGTATTAAACACGCCGCTAGCTATCTCTTAATGAACACCTGAAATGTCATTTTTAATAACAGATTGACAATTATTATCCATAAGTTGATATTCCCTGAAAGCCATGTACTTAATATATTAAGAATAGAAATGCACTATGCCATTTCTTTAAAATTTTTTTGCTTTACAATACGTGGCATGGTATTATAGAAAATGACACGAACATATATTTACAATAAAAAAAAATCAACAAATGCCAAAATGTGAAGACCATTTCAACATACAGTAGAACTTTATATAAAATCTTAAAAATGCATTTCAGTTGCTCATTGTCAAAAAAATAAAAAGATCATTTAGTCCATTGAAGTTATCTGGAAGAATATACATATTCAAAATAAGATAAAGCAAACACTTGGAGTATTAGAATCTTAGCAATTTCTCAAGTCAAAGCAAACATGAGAGAATTAATACTATAAAAACTCAAATTACCTAACTGATTGAAGTACACACCATTACTATGTAATACAAGTAGCCTCTTAATAGACTACTGTAATTCATTGGTTACATTATTCTAGAAATTCTATTTTATTTTCAAATACCAAAAATTTTAAAAAATACCTCTTCCACAAAGCTGTCTTTCTTCTCCAGCATTTCTCGTAAAGTCTGAAGAATTTTAATGCACAGCTTTTCTTCTTTCTCCATTAGCTTCTTTGTATGATTAATCAACCTTAAAACAAAACATTAAACCTTAAATATGACAGTGATTTCTCTTCAAGCTACATACTAACATCATACACTAGAGGAAAATAAATCACACTATTATTTGAAAATATGAAGTAAACCAGATGCACGTTATCAGAGCTTTAAAATTACACTTCAGCTTATAAACTCTGTACTATAAAACACCCTTTGTTTTATAGGCAGTTTATTGCAACACTTCTCTAATTCATTCAGATAGCATACTCTTAGAGGGAATCAAACTCTTTGGAAAACAATGAAACACTGACTTTAATCCCAGCATATAAAGTAAACAATTTTACTACTAGAAAAATATGGAATTTGCAAAACATTACACTATATTATGCCATCCTGTACTCTTTCTATGTACTATGTTACATTAGTATAGGAGCAGTAGCAGTATACGACATTGCAAGCTTACCATGATGGGCTGCTTTCCAGATTCCATTAACAATAATGTGCTGTTTCTCACTGCTAGGACTTGGTGGAAAGAGGCAGTTTTGTGATTATAAGCAAAAAAAAAAAGTATCATCAAGACTGCCTATCCATTTACTATTTTTTGCTATAATTTGGGCAAAAACTCTAATTTTATAGCAGTGACTTTTGCATTGGTGTTCTATCAGGAGAAAAGTTTGAGGATCACAGTTCTATATCATACCCAAGAACTCAGAAACAAGTAGTGTTAACAGGCAGAATTTATAGTTAAGCAAATATAACTTAGGTCATTAAAAATCTGGTTCTCAAAGTAGCCATGTGAGAGAAGCCTTCCTAGAAAAGCAAAGTGGTAAAAGATATATCTGAATGACCTAATTTCAAGGACACACCAGGAGTACTGGTAGGCATAACTGAGGAAAACTGAACTTTTCCTACATAAGGGCTCAAACCTGCTTACTGGGTGTCAGGGTGAAGCCTAAGGACTTTCCAGGGATTCTCTCAACTCACCTGCATAAGTCAGTGCCACACAGGTTTGATTATCAGGTTAATTTTGTTCATGAGAAAACAGGTCTGAGACACAGCAATCTGCCACAAGATTATAAAGTGATTAAGTGGTGAGATCTAGAAACAGACCCAGGTCCATCTGATTTCAGAGGTAAAGTTCTGCTGCAGCACTGAATAGCTGCAGAACAGTCATCTCCTGAGTTTTAGAATCCTGGGAAGGGTCTGGCTTTCACCAGGCTGCACAGACATCTCTACAGAGTATGTGAGCACTACACAGAGAAGATGGTCAATGTCATAAATGAGACAAGGAAATGACTGGGGAGCTGCCTGGAGCTGATCAGAGGGGCTCAGTGAAGACATGACATTAAATTATGAGGATTTCACAGGGCCATAGAGAATGAAGACAGAGGGCATCCTTGCAGAGGGAACAGGAGGATGAGGGTGAACAAAGTGCAGAGGCAGAACGAGAGGACCTGCAGGTCCAGAAAATAAGAAGTTCTCCAACTACCAGAGGACACTTAGAGGCACAGAGGAGAAGAGCATAAGAGATGCAGGCTGCAAAGAAGGAAATGAAAAGTAAAGAGGCTGGAATTTACTCTTCAGAAAAAGGGAAGCAACTGTCTTCAAGAACCTGAATGTCCCTGCAGGGATACCTCAGAAGGCAGTGGGAAAAAGGAGGGGAGAGTCCAAGGAAGGTAACAGAAGAAGAGGGCATGCGATAGAGGAAGGACACAAGAAGAAACACAGAAATCAAACAGCCAACCTCGGTACATAATTACTTCTGGGAGGTAGGAGAAGAGGAAGGGCAGATCATAATGCCTGAAGTTCACAGAATGGTTAAAAAATCGACAGTAATACTTTTTAAATGGCATGCACCTCATGCTGAAGCAGTAACACACAGTGAAGGAATGAGATTTCCTTTTAGACTCTTAAGTCTGGGCAAGGTGTTTATATCTGTATGGCTGGATCAGCAGGCAGAGTTAATTGTTCTAAAGTTCTCTCCTTGCAGGAAAAATCCTGTCTCTCTAAAACTTCTGCTATTTGGCTGTTTTTTTTCACATGGTAGTCTTTCAAAATATGAAAATAGTCTTGGTGGACATTGCAAATGTATTTATAGTTTTTTCTCTATGTTTCTTTAATCCATCTTAAATAAAATATTTGCTAGCCATTTGAAAATATCAGTGGAGATGAACAGTCATTTGCTAGGGATTTATACGAGATATTCAAATATCATGTAATATTTGGTTGAATTACATGAGTGACTTTCAAATACTACTCCTATGATATAAATAAAAGTTTCACAAAAGAACCCACCATACAAACACATACGTAAGAGTGTGCTCATAAAATGAAGCAAAAGTTATCTTTTCTAAGTTAGATGCACGCTGATATTTTATGTTCTTTCCTACCTCATTTTTATAAATCAACAGTTGTCTTTCCACCTTAAGCTAATTATTAAATCTGTAAATGAATCACATCCTACAGTATGGAAAACCCTGAGATTCTCCTTCCTAAGGAAGGAGTAACTGTAAGGAAACTGTAAGGAAAGGACTGTAAGTGGCCACTTTAAATGTTAGCATCCACACTGAACTATGCTGCTGTCCTCTCTCACTCATGTGACATCTGCGTGACTCTGCATAGACATGAATTCAGGTCCTTTACTGATGTCTGTCCCTCACACTTTCTAGCAGGCCCATCTGAGTCCACCAGTTCCCAGAGTTAAACTCACACGAGAAAAACTGAAGCCCTGTGGAAGGTATGAGAGCTGAACTATCTTCTCCTAAGCTTTGCCAGAGAGCTCCACACAGAGACAAGGGTAGTTGTTAATAAAACTATTAATAAAGCCTAGATTTTAATCTTGTTGGATATCCTTGCGAATAAAACCCTTGGTTCTTCATAGAGTTGGGGAAGGAACAGAAAAAATACAAGAGTGGAAAACAGACATTACTGATCCTCTGGTAATCCTAAGAGCACAAATATCTCTAAGCACTAGTTTGTGTGACATTCTTTTCCTCCATCTGACTGCAGGATCTATAACACGTTCCCATTATTATATCAATCCCCTTCTCTCCTTTTAGTTTACCAAGCTTGCAACAGACCTGCTTTGTCTGCAGCATAGATCAGTATTTTCTTGATAGGTGCACCCATGGTTCAGTGGCTAAGGAGCAGGGCATGTAAAGCCTAAGGACCAGGATTTGAGACCCAGAGCCAGGGGAAGGAAAAATAAAAGACATATATATATTATATATATAATATATATATTATATATATTTAATATATTCTTGCTATTCTGAGCTACTTTATGTCACCTTTGCACAGACTTAAAGTCTGTAAGTTCCAGATCAGTGTGGTTCAACAGAACTTTTTCTGCAACAATTTAAAGTTCTATATCTGTGCTATCAAATTTGTTAGCCACTAATCCTAAATGGGTATTGAGCACTTTTAAAAAGTGGCAAATGTGACTGAGAATTTAAATATTTTATTTTTATTAATTTAAGAGTTTGTGTGTCATTAGGAGCTACTTTGATTGCCTAATTCTTGGTGCAGCATCAGAAAACTTTTTTCTGAACAGCCAAATGGCAAAGATTTTAAGACTTGTGGGTCATAAGACTCTATGGAAATCAGGTGACTCATCTGAGTATGAAATACAGAGCCACAGAAAATATACAAATAAGTGTGGCAGTGTCTCAACAACACTTTATTTACAAAAATAATCAAGGAGATCAATTTAGCCTGCAGTCAAAGTCTGCCAACCCCTGCTCTGAATTCTCAAGTCTCTGGGATATATCTACAGCATCATTTAAATATCCTGAAGTTAAAATTCTTAGGTTTATTACCCACTTTTTAGCCCATATTCTATAGACTAATAATATATACTTAGAGGCAGTAAAAGATATTTTTCAAATACCCGATTTTTACACTGATTTACTAGGTAATATTTCTATTAAATAATTAATTTTTTCTTAATGGCCTCAACGGTTAATCATTTTTTTCAGACACACTGGCCCTTTTGATTAAAAAAAAATTCTTCTTAGGAGACTGGCAAGTGTTTAGACAAAGACATTTTTCCCATCTCTCACTCCTATGTTGTGGGTCTAGCCAAGAATACATGATACTGGTCATAGTATATTCTTCAGCATGATCCCTTAAGTCACCGCTTCTCATCCCCTATCTTTTTTTTCCTCTCTCCAAACCTGAGCTTTAACAGGTGAAAGAAAGGTACACACTTCTTGTTCCCCCTAGTTCTTCAGTTTCTGCCTCAGCACATCCCAGTCAATAAGGGTTGGAGACCTCACCCACACAGGAATTTGTCATGAGGGCCAGGGTCAGAGGAGTTGGCAGTCTCATTTGGCTCTCCCTTTGGACAGTCCCCAGGAAGACCCCTGTCTCTGACAGGCCACCTAGAGTCTACATGGGTTATTTGCAAATCACTCAGGAAAGTGCTCCCATGTTCAGAGTTGACTCTTCTTTCTAAAGCAAAATATGCTTTTCCTCACAACTGTTTCTACCCACAATAATCCTTGAGAATTTTTCACTTACCATTAAGATGAAAATAGTCTACAACAAACATGAGGGCTGTAATAGATCTTACAATAGCACACATTGCAAATGAAAGTGCTGCAGTGGGCTCTGAGGGCAGCATGGCAGGGTACCCAGTCAGACATTCCTAAAGCTCACCTGAGCCTCAGCTTCCACGTTCCTAACATGCACATTTGTGTAGGTTATATAGGTAAGCACACACCTGACAATGATGCACATGGTCTCAGTAAATGCTTGTTCCTTCCTTTCCTTCCTCTGTCTTCATGAAAACCAGAGGCTTTAAATAGGAATTTTTTTTTTTTTTTTTAAAGATGAAGGAGGGGAGAAGGCAGGAAAGGGAAAAATACATTTTTATTCATTTTTTTAAATTTGTTTTTTCTCTCCCTGGTCTCAAACACTTTGGGTTTTACATGGTCCACACCACAGCTATCTCTGCCGACTGAGCCACAAGGGTGCACCCCTGAACAGGAATTTTCTTAAGGATGAGACCACATAGTTTTAAAAAGGAATGAGAACCAAATAACTATTTTATATGATACTTTATACCTCATAATGACACATTTCATTTGCAGTAAATTTTAGTGAAATATAACATTACCTCTCCCACAAATACAATTTAAATGGAATCAAATTAATTATTCTGAAAAAAATATTTTAACACAGGTCTTAGGGCTTTCACTTACACAGTGGACTATAATCATGTCCCAATGGTGGAGAAAGCGCAAGTGTCAGGACCTCCTCAGTTTGGTAACATAAGCCACATCTCAGAAGGTACCCACTTACTTGGACATGAAAGCGCCACATCTTATTCTTGCATCACTACCTTCAGGGAACAGGAGTTCTGGACTGTATAACACATCCACCAATACTGAGAACTCAGCCTGCATCATTGGGCTGAACTGCTGCTCCAAGGAGGCCACCACATCCTGAGGAGCAAAGCACAAAAAGCCCAGTGAAGAGCTGAGTCAGACTTCATCCTCAGAAACATGACAAAGTGAACAATACTATCCAGGTAGAAGGAGGTGTACTCTCCCTTCCCACAGCTCTAAGCACAGTCTGGGTTTCTCTATGATACTGCCTGGGTCTATCTGCTATTCCATTTATAACCTAAGGGAGGAGTGGGTAACTGTGATTTCTAAGCATCTACAGACATGATGCAAAGTCAGCAAAGCCACTGTTCTAGAACCTTCCATGTCTAGGGCTGTAATGGAGACATGATGGGTATGCATCAAATAGGAATAAACTGGGAACAGAATTCCCATGTTGTTAATGAACTAGGCAGCAACATTCTCAGGGAGATTTCAACCTTAAGCTGAAAGTCAACAAACAAAAATATTAGGGTCCTGAAGGATGGAGCTGAGGTCAAGGTTAGTTAGATATTTGTATAACCCAGTCACAGTCATTCATTTTTACTGCCAGTGATTGGTATAGGCATGCTTCTGTGATCTAGTCCTAGCTAATAAGACATCGGGTGAAGACTGCTGTGTGTGTGTCTGTGTGTGTCTGTGTGTGTCTGTGTGTGTCTGTGGTTGTGGCTGTGTTGGGGTAGGTGGGTGAAATCTTCTGAAACTATGTATGGTCTCAAAACAGCAGGCCCAAGTGCTTAGACCCTGAAATATGGAGTTGCTGAATTAGTCACTCTCAGTAGAATATTGTGTTATTTATGGCAGAAAGCATTCTATCTGACACATTTCTAAAATGAACTGTAGGCAATAATACTGAATCTTTAGTGACTAAAGCATTCCCTTTTTATTTTTAAAAGTATGTTAGAACAAAAAATAACCTCCTCTCATAAAACAAATCTTTATTCGCCCACAGCTCTGGCATATTTTGTTAAACAGAGAACTGATGGTCAGTTACTGAATACTGCTCTCAATTATAGCAACACAGACGGGCGCACCACCTCTCTTGATTTCCCATGGCTAGATTTCAGGAGTTAATGCTTGCTTAACACTTTCTTCCTCTTTTGGCAGTTCTACTTCAGCTAATGAAAATAAGCCTTATGAGAAATACATGACAGCTGAGAGTACCAAGAAGGAAATAATACAAAAGGGAAACTACTGTGTCCTTTATATAGTATCTAGTATCTAAGGTATATGAAAAGTAAGTGAGACTCGGTGTTACACAAACTAGCTACTACATAAGGTGGGACAAGAATACATTTATCCAATATGACCAATTAACACAATAGCACCAAATGTACCTATTATTCAGATTACTGTTCTTCTTCACTTAACTTACTGAACAAATTGTGTTTACATTTGGCACCTATGATGTGATTCCTACCTTCATCTCTTAATTATGATCACGAGTCAACTATGTAATATCTCTAATTCATTTCCCCAAGTGAAAACTTAGGAAAACGATACTACAAATCACATGGGGTTGCTGAAAACATTAAAGGTGAGTACATAGAACAACCTCTAAGACTAGCCACTTATCATACCTTAATAACTATTAGTACTGAATATTATTGATGATGAGTTAGCTGCAATCAACACCCTACTGCCAAATCCAGTGTTTACTTTTCTGTCCTCATCTTACAACTATTGAGCATTTTCATACCTGCTGCTACTCCTTCTAACACTTTTTGCTCCTGGCTCAGCTTATCACACTTTATTTTCCACCTCTCTCTTGACCATTCCTTCACCAACTCCTGGTAGCTCCTGGTCCTTTGTCGTCCATAGCTACATTTTTATATGCAGCATCTCACCCAATTCCATGATTCTAATAGCATAAGCATACTGAAACTTCTCACATTTATATTTCCTGCATGACAGCCTTCCAAACCACTCAAGACTCATGTATCCAACTGCTGAGTTGACACACTCACAGAGAAAACCAAATAGGCACTTCAAACTTAAAACTCCCCACACAGAACTCGATTCCAAGGCTCCCATCCTTCCTGATCCTAATAAGAGATCCAGTTCTATCATATTTAAGCACATTCTTGATTCCTCATTCCATTCCTCCTCAATTTATCCATCGATTCATCAAGTCCTGCTAGCCCTACAACCAAATATGTCAAAATTCATTCATTTCTCTTTATGACTATTGCTACCAACTTAAGCGAAGCCACCATGATTTTCTGTCTCAATTTGTGCAATGGCTACCTAACTTGACACACTGCTTCCATGTCTGGACCCTATTATTCACTCACCACTCATGATCCAATTATCTTTATAAAGGTCAACCAAGTTATGCCTATCTTTTGCTGAATATCTCCAACGATTTGTCATCATGGTAAGAACAAAATCCAAATGCATTATCAGTTAAGTCTCTCTGTGATTTTGCTTTCATAACATTTTCCTTTGCCCACAAACCTCTTGCCTCAAAAGCTTCTCTTGGTCCCTCAAACGCACCAAACTTTCCCTGCCTGCATTTGTGATTCCCTCCCCATTAAATTCTGTCCTCAAATATTTTAATTGATTATTCCTCTTCATTATTCAGGTCTCAGCTCAAATGTCATTTCCACAGAAGGAAGCTCTGTAACTACAGGACTGCTCTCCTCTAAACCTGTCCCTTGTTGTCCTGCAGAGAATTTTCATTACCTAACGTATCACTCACTGAATGGATATGAACATGTGTTTCATAAAGGCAGAGATCTCATGGCTTTGTCTCTAGCACACATGGTAGTTATTGTTTTCACCAAATAAGTATTTCTTTACTGGAAGTGAATAATTTTTCTAGAAGCAATTTACAGAACACCCTTTCCATGCTGATTCATACTATCCATCTCTCCTAAGAAACATTTCACTCTTTTGGCCCGCAGAACCTGATTCCCCTCCTTTCTTGATTCTTTTTTCTAGCTCTATCTAGCTATTCTATCACTAGCCTTTCAAAATTTGTCCCTTGTTTTTTACCCCGACACGACACTCTCTCTTATAGCAATATCACCCATCCCTTTGTTCCAACTACTGTCTCTACATATAGGCTTAAATTTCAAAGTATTCAGTAATCCATTAACCTTATTCAGCATATTTTCAAGACCATAGCGAATATCTACTACTGTAGTCTCTTCTTTCCTATCTTTCCTCTTACAATAAAGAGCTCAAGTGATTCTTCACAATCCAAGAGCCAGCAGCTATGTGGACTCTGCCTGCTTTCATTAATGTGACACCACTTGTATCTTAATTTCCTTCACAACACCACCTAACTGATCTTTAGCAATCCCTAGCTAAACTGCCTTCCTCTAATTTCTTCCCAATAATTCTATCCTGCAAACTAGCAACTGCTTAATCACTTACAATGACATTTTTTCTTCAAATGTTGAAATACTTGCAGTCTTCAAGTAACTTCTTATAATATTTATTCCAGTCTTGACCATTCTCCAAGCTAAAAAATTTCCTCAGACCATACCTCAGTTTGCTCCAAAATATCCCCCCCTAATTAGGTGATGCAATATTAGTTATAGACTAAAGTGAATTGTGTCTCCCTCAAAACTCACATGCTGAAGTCCTAATCTCCAGGTCTTCAGAATGTGACTGTACTTAGAAAAAGTGCCTTTTAAGAGATCATTAAACTAAAATGAAACAAATATGGGCAGGCTTTAATCTAACATGACCGATGTACTTATAAGAAGAGGAGATTAGGATATGGACATGTATGTGCACAGAGAAAAGATCAGATGAGAATACACTGACAAGGAGTTCATCTATCAGCCAAGGAGAGGGGTGTCGGAGAAAACAAACCTACCATCACCTTTAATTGGGGCTTCTAGATACGTGATTGTGAGAAAATATGTTTCTGTTGATTAAGTCATCTAGTGTGTAGGTACTTTGTGATGACAGCTCAGACAAACTCATGCAATATCTCTCTTTACTCAATATCCCAGGAGTTCCAGACCAAACACAGGAGTGGGATACTATGGAAGTAAAGGTGCTTATATCATTCTCACCAAAGACATAAGAAAGTACTAAGAGATAAACTGAAACAGGGTTATAAATATTTAAGCTATTAAATGAGTTTTTATGGTAAATTATTTGACCAGCTTTTATTATGATTGTCATTTTGATACACAGCTCCATTAGCATACTGTCAAACACATTAAATAAAATATATGCACTAAAGAGAACTCACAACTTTTACCTAAAAGCTATGCTTTTAAAAAAGTAATACTGATAGACTAACAGAGCAAAACCTCTCCCTAACTAGAACTGGATATTTTAACCAAATTTTATTTATGTGACTACATGTACAAATAGTTTCTAAAATATTAATGCCAATTCATGTTCTTGTTTTACCTGTAACTTTTCAATAATATTTCTGTAATCCCAAGCAGGTCCTCCAAGAGCTTCCTTAAAGCGTGGTCCAGAGCGAGCTGACAGCCTCCAGCCCATGGCTGCTCTCTGCACCATATTTGAATGACTTTTCATGAAAAGAGTATTCACTTGACTGTCCAAGTCCACTGGGATGGCAATGCCACGATTCTTTGCTGGACAAAAAAAATTAATATTTTCCTCTTAATATGACTAAAACTTTGTACACATCATCAAAAATAATCTTAGAAACACTGAACAAACAAAAGCGGAAAAATACATAAGATAAGTAAGTCCTGGGATGTAACATACAAGTGGTGACTCAAGTGGTGCATGAAACTCCGGTACAGGGTACTTGAAAGTTGTTAAGAGAGCAGATCTTACAAGTTCTCAGTAAAACAATAAGTTTATAACTATGAGTTGATGATTGTTAACTAAATTTATTATGGTAATCATTTCAATACACATGCCCTCCCCAATCATTGTATTGTACATCTTAAGCTACTATGGTGTTACAGGTCAATTATATCTCAATAAAACTGGTGGGGGGGAAGAGAAAATATCAAATAACCTGTCAAATTGTTTTATGTAACTACAAAAGCTTTTAACCCGAAAGTATTTTAATTCTTAAGATCAATTATAAAAGTGGACTCATTAAACATTCAAGAACTTATTTGATTTTTGATGATTAATGTCTGAAATACACTTCATACAGTATCAATAGAAAAATACTACAGAACCACCACTGAAATTTGTTCCTTCCCAAATGCCAAGGAAAAAGCACATGATAAAATCCTGCCTGTCCATTCATTAATATAAGTATTGCACATGTGTGTGTGCACTTAAGCACATACACCAAAATTGTATGTGGTAAGATATCTGACACAAGAAATGAAAATTAGAAGAGTCGAACAAATCTGCATTGGGAGATAGCACATACTACATATCCTGCTTTCCAAGGTCCACTGAAATTTTCATTTTGCTGATTTATGTAACAATGCTGCCACAGGAAATCAAATGTTGAGTCATTTCTGCAAGCAGAGTGAAGCGAGATTAGTCCATCAGAGAAGGAAGAGAAGAACCGGTTAACAAGAGATTAACATTAGAACAGATCTTCTTAGGTACACAACCAACCAACACTAGAGTGGTAGTGGGGTACTGGGGACTCACTCATTCACCTCAATAAAGACTAGATGGAAAGTTAAGGTCCTCCTAACTCAGACTGGCATACACAGAGCAGTTGGCTGCAGCAGTAGGTTTTAGACAGAGAATAAAGTTATATGTAAGAATGTTCTCTCAAGAAAGTGGAATACCTGGCTGAACAGAATGCCAGATGAAGGTACCAGAATGCATAGAAAAGCAGAAAGCTTGAAGTAACTTCAAAGATCTTATTCAGATTCAGACTAGAAGAGTAGGGACCACACAGATCTGACAGAAAGAGAAAATAAGTCAGAGTCCAATCAGTGAAAACAGAAGGCTTCAGGGAAGAGCAAAATTATAATATTGTCCTCAAAGAACCTGAGTCTACACTGCAGACAAAATAACAGAAAAACAGAAAAAAAAAAAAAAAAAGAAATGAAATCTCGGAAATTAAAGTATGATTGCACAAATAAACATTTCAATTCTGCCTGACAAAGAAGGGTACAGGAATGAAGACCAAAGTTATAATCTGAGAGTCATGGAATCTTCTAGAACATATAGCATAAAAGATCAAAAGAGAAAACAAAACAGAGGGAATATGAAATAGGGAGTATTGTCCAGGAAATCAAATATCTAACTAAAATAAGTTCCAAGAAGAAATATCAGAGACAATAAAAGGGAGGAAATGACTAAGAAATAACAGAGGACAATTTCCTTGATCTGAAGAAACATGTAAGTCAACTGAAAGGGCCCACTGTGTGTAAAACAGGAATAAAGAAGCATATTGGCCATATTCTGGTAAAAATTCATAATGCTGTTATGAGTTGAATTGTGCAGCCCCAAAATACATGTTGATGTCCTAATCATGGGAACTTGCGAATGCAACCTGATTTGGAAATAGGGTCTTTGCAAATGAAATCAAATTAAAAAGAGGTCATACCAAATTAGGGTGGACCCTAGCATCTGCCAAGAGCGTGGAGCTGCAGACACCTTGATTTCAGAAAGACTTTTAGTCTCCAGACATGGGAGACAGTAATTTATGATGTTTCAAGTCACCTAGTTGTGATAACTTGTCTGGCAATCCTACAAAAACCAGTCTAAATGTCAACGGCAGAGAGAAAATACCAAGAACTTCCAGAGAGAAAAAAAGGATTCCTGTAGAAAATCAGACTAGAACCAGACTTCTCATTATCAATAGGGGATTCTAGACAGAAGCAGAACAATATCCTTAAAGACCAGAAGCACAAAAAGTTTTGAAACAAGTTTATACCTTCCAAAACTAAAGAATCAAAAGTGAAACCTGAATAAAAAGTTTCAGAATATGTGAGGTTCAGAAATTTTTCTCCAAGCCCCCTATGCAAATGAGAGAGAGAGAGAGAGAGAGAGAGAGAGAGAGCGCGCGCGCAGAGGAATCCAAGAAAATGTCAACATGAATATAAGAACGTGTGGCAACTAAGAATAAAACTGAGCAAGAGAATAAAGCAAGACACAAATGAAAGATACATTAACTATTAATGGTTGGGAAATTCTCTTCCAGCTGGAAAAGTTTCAATATGATAGTCCTACATTTTGCCTCTAATGGTTACACAGTGAAAATTTTCTATACATCATAATGTTGTAAGCACTGATAATTGGTTTTAAAATTTTATCAACCTAGAAAAGATTTCACGATAGTTCAGAATAGAACACAAATGTCACAAATCTTAACACAAAACCAATAATCTGTACAGTAATAACTGAACCAAGAATGGGCAAGAAGATGTAGAAATGAAAGTAATAAGTTAATTTCCTTATGTTTCACAGTGTGCAACATACAGACAGTATTTAAAGTTGTTAAACCAAGAAACAGAGTTACAAGAGTACTATTTCAAGTTCTAATGATAACCACTGGCAGTTGTTTTTTTCTTTCCTTTAATGTGAAGATATGAGGAAGGAATAAAAAAAAATGTGACAGAGAGAAAATAGGATACTGTGGCTGGCTTCATATAAAAGAAACAAAGCAACAATATGGGCAGTCTATTTCTGCTGGTGAAAATGCTCTGAAGCTGAAAGATACTTAAAAACTTCTTCGATATGAAGTGGTCCGCCTTATCTGTTCCAAGATCTTCAGTGAATTCCTAAAACTGGAGATAGTACCAAAACCTATACATACTAAAGGTGTTTTTATACACATATACTTCTCTGGTCACTTACAAATCAGACACAATTAGAAATTTAATATCCCATAATAAAACAAAATAATAATGTTTAATAATAAAAGAACAAATATAACAAAACACACATAATAAAAGTTATACAAATGTGGTCACCTTCCTCAAATATCCCTCTATGAGTAATACATTCCGACCTTGATTGACTGCAGAAAACTGAAGCGGCAGATGGGGGAGAGGGCACCACAGACAGTTTCAATTACCAACACACAAAGTTATCAATTTAACAAGAGCTCAGGCTGAAGTTTTAGGGGAATCATAACAGTTGCAAGGTGACTGCATCCCTTCCTTGACTCCCTCGTGAGCACTTTCCTGATATTCAGTGTAATCTTCTGTCTTCCAAAGCGTGCACTCTCTGCACGTCCATCCCACAGGGCAGGCAGCTATGCTTTTGTCCCAACTGAAGGACAGGCACCTCGCATTGCTAAGCCACACAGATTTCTATAAAGATTTAACTCTGCATCATCATGGAATGCGGACAAGACTTTCATCATTTTCTGGTAGCTTTGCATATAAGCTGGGTCTGCTCTAAACATCTGAATGTCAAACAGAGGCCAATACTGCATAGGCATTACTTTCTAAGCAACAACAATCATAAACCTTAATGTTGCTCAAAGCATATTACAATCCTGTTTTCAACTACATTGGATAAATGGGGGAAAGGGAGCAGAACTCCTCTCTCCTTCCAGAATCAGGTAACTTAGAGACAAGTGAGCATCACATAAGTGTTGTGACAGTGTGCCCTGGGGGCTGAGGCATTAAGACATTGGCAACAGTGTAATCCAAGGACCCGGGTTCACAACCCAGGATGGAGGGGAAGAACCGAAACGAACAAAACACAGTTACTGCTATGAATATGACTTATAGAAGGTAATGCCCAATGAATCTTTTTCTAGTGACACCAGTGGGAACGTGGCCTCTGTGAGCTGCATGGGGCAGCCTCCCAGCAGTGAGGTCAGGAAACTCCCACCCCATCCCCAGGTGTTGCCACCACGCACAAGCAGGGGAGACATCATCAACCCAAATTCTGTTAAAAGGATGTTTTTGTTCCCCCAAAATCACACCACTTCAGTTGGGTTTTTTCCTCATCTCCCGTATTAAGCATAAATTGCACAATATAAGTTAATTGGGTGAAGTATACTACTTTCTCATGCCCAAAGGCAAACTCCAGCAAAGGGCTAAATCACACTTTCTACGCAATTCAAGAGAATCGACCAAGCAACTGGGGAAAAGAAAATTTGATTTAAAACAAGTCAGCTAGGTAGTTAATGATAAAATTTTTTTCAAGCAATTGCAAAAACTATCAATATATTTTTTAAAATGACAGAAAACAGATTCTCATACTATCAAAATATTATAAAGAGTGGGAAAGTAAAGTTGATAGTGTTAACTTCACTTTCCATAAACTGTTTAAAAATCAAAGCAGGAAAGAAACTGGTGAATAGGAAAAGAATTCATGATCTCACAAAAGCATTAATAATTAGAAAAGTATTTTTCAAACACCAAAAATATGATCCAAACTTGGCTCACTTTTATTAAGGTAGGAAAATTCTGACATAAATTTTGAAATGCGTACCAGGATGTATCCTTGGGATTAACGGTTATTCCCTGCTCGTCTACTTCTCTGTAAGAATGAATAAATGTACTAGAGTGGCATTCTCCTGATCTGTGGCATTAACTAGCTCAGTGTTTCTCTGGAAGGGGTGCACTAAAGTTTAAAATATTTAAACAAGAAGTGTTCTTATTCACTTACTATTAGAGTATAACTGAGCTATTACCTTGCTAAGGATATTCTGTCAGGGAGTAAGTGTCAGCCCTTCAAAAATGAAGAGCAGAGAGGGTGGGTTGCCTTAATGTATTTATCTTTTGTCAAGCTCTGCCTCAAGATAGCTAATTCCCTAAAATGAGCTATCTTTATTCACAGATATCTCAATTATTAAGCTAACCTACTAATTAGATTTATGAACCCTGAAATTTTTCTGGATATGACAAGTCTTTGCAAGGATTTTGAGATTTAACTAAATCTATTTCTAATTAATATTCATTAAATATTTTATGTATGTGAAAATGTTCTAATTAGAAAAAATTACTGATGATACCTGCCAGACCCAAATCTCTGAGAACACACCTATCTCAGTGATGGGTGTCATGGAAAGCAATGCTTAGATAGATAAATTGAAAGGTAGGGAAAAGGCAGTAGGAAGTGTAAACATTAATTAGAACACTAGGTGGGTTGTCGAGCCCTACTGAACAGGTCACAGGAACAAGGCAGCTACAGTGTAAGGTGCAAAGGGCGGGCCTGAGAGTGTTACCTCTTCTGTAATATGTCAAAATACCCAACGTAGGTCTGCACTGAACCACTTGTGGTTTTCAATATGAAGAACATTAAAAATATGAAATGCATGTTTCCTGTTGGACAGCTGAAACTATTCTCAATTAATCCACAAATTGAGTAAGAAAAATCATTTTATGGCCTTATGCAAGAACTAGTATTGGCACCCCTGACTATAGTCATCTGGAAAAAATTAAGTTGATTCCATACCTTATTATACCTTATAACTAAAGAGATTCCAGGTAATTCAAAATTGTAAATAGCCACACCAAAGTACACAAAGAAAAACTGAAACTGTGAAAATTCTCAATGGGAATTAAGAAAAACATTTCAGGATGATCAAGGCCATTTTGAAGATGAAAGAAAACTTTAAAATGCCTAAAAGAAAGTCAATTTTTGCATGATAAAAATAAAAATTCAATAGATTAATGAAAATTAAGAAAAAAAATTTACTTATAGGCAAAGTTCATTTCCTTAATAAATAAAGGGCTATTCAAATTACTTAAAAAAAAAAAAAGACTTCAGAAAATGTAAGCAAAGCCTAAGAAGTGACAGTTCACAGGAAAGGAAATAACAATGACCCTACCACATGGAAAGGGTTTCTTTCCTCACTCAAAAAGAGAAACACACATTCAAACCATAATGATATTTTTATTTACAAGATTGGCAAAGGCTTAAGAATTTGATAGCACACTACATTATCAAGGAGAGTAAGTACTCTTCTACACTGCTGGTTGCAGATAAATGGAACATTCTCACCTGTCAAAATTAAAATACCCAGAGATTCTAGTTCTAGGTATTTACTTTATCCACCCCCCTTCATATGCAAAATCACTGAAAACAACATAAATAAAATTAGGATATAGGAACACACTAGGATTAAATAAATTAGAATGCAGGCACATGATAGGATTACATAAATTAGATTATATGCATATAATTATGCAGCCGATGACAAGCACAGATATTAATTTCTTTATGCATAAAGAAAATAAATTGTATTCACCCGTTTGTATTCACCCAGTTTATCTTATTCATGTGATATTCTTTGAATATCTACTATGCTCTAAACACTATGCCAGATTCTATAACTTTATAACAGATAAGGTATTTAATTTTACTGTTTGATGATTTTGCACATGTTATTCCTACTGCCCATGTACTAGAAATATAATGAGGGCAAGGTATATAGTTTGACAGACTACATTTCCCCAATAATTAGAAAAATGTCTTTCAGAAAAGGACGGTTCAATAAAATGAGCTAAGTTAATAAATTCATGAAAAACTTAATAAGAGTGTATCCTATCTTATAATTCATTCGGAATTAACATTTTTAATAATGTCATTTTTCAACATCATAATTACCAGGATGTGTTATGTCAAATTATTTTGATTATCACCAACAATACCATAGATTAAAATAGATGTATTTATTTAAGAGACTTTACTGCTTATTTCAAAGAGTTAATTTCTACATGTTTGAATTTTGAGAGAACAATTGGCTTGAAGATTGATGTGCATTATTCAAACCATTTGTAAAAGATATTTTACAGAATTTCCATTTGGAAAAAGGATTATGCTTCCAAAAAGTACCCAACATTAATCCCCCAAATCACTGAAAAATTATGAAACACATGGAACAGAATTCTTTTTTAAGTGAAATAATATGGAAGTATTTCTTGGATGCTATTTTCTCAAAGTGCTTCTAATACGCACTATTGTATTTTATATAAATGAGTAAACTGAAAAATTGAAGCTGACCAGTGCATTTCAAACTTCACCTGGGCTGAACTCTCAGTGAACACCATGGCTTGCTTCTATTAGCTATCCCATCCTTCCTTGCTCCCAAATGCACTTTAACGTCTCTCAGTGAGGGTGAAGAAGGACAGAGAGGTTTATGCCTTACATTCTAGTTAGGCCTCCTGCATGGAATACCTTTGTCTGAGAATTCAAATTTAATATTATCTGAAACCCTGCATCCTCAATTTCAAATTCTGCAAAACTTAGGAGAAAGTAGGCAATGGAGGTAAAAATTAGTCATTTCTGCAGATGCAAATCAATCAAAAGCACTTCAGCTTTTAAATACTAAGGAAGTTTGATCAGAAAAATCTAACATAATACACATAGTAAATCCACAATGATCATGGCTTCATTTTTAAAAACTTATGAAGTGCTAGCAGAAAAACCGAACATGACAACAAACTGCAAATTATCATGACCTCAAAACATTCAATGGTAATTGCTGCAGTTTCAACTGTAGCAAACTTTTGGAGTGTTGATCAAGGGAAAAGAGAACTAGCAATATAGAACAGGGGGCAACCTTTTTCTAATAAGGACTTCCCCAAACTCTGACATCATTCACCATCGCTTACCTTCATTTTAAGTTCTTTGAAAACTTTACACAACACTTGTTTCATGTACAGCTTAATATCCATATTTTATATTTTAAAATAAAATAGGCAGTGTTTATGTAAACATCAACTTGTGAGAGGAGAGCATACAAAACGTTCTAGCATGTAGTCCAGAAGAGGTTCAAGCCTACTCTGCACCAGCCTGCATAAGCAAACCCCATATCCTTATCCCTAAAATGGGAGTGAAAGTTAAGTTCACATCAGAGGGCTTACACACAGTCCAACACTCAAAGAAAATGCTGGTTTAAGAGGTGCTCCTGCTATTTTTTTAACTACATTTTGTATCTAATGTGCAAATAAGAAGGATGAAATAGTTTTGACTATAGATGAGTTGAGCTAATGGACTTGAGAACACTTTGCAAATTGAAAGGTATATGTAAACCTAATGGTAATAGATATTTGCCTTTATAGGAATGTGTTTACCAGTCTGTAAATGCATGGAAAATGTTCTGTAAGAGAAACAAAATGTTCTCTTGACTTTGCTATATTTTCATTAAATAGATAATAGTCTTTGTTCTCTTGAATGCTATAAATTCTCAAATATTTGAACTGTGGTAAATTTAAGTGCCTCTTTATATTCTTAAAGAGTGACTGAAACACAAAAATGATCTTGCACCTGAGGTGTAAAACCTCAGACAGATTCTTACCCAGCAAACCAAAGAACCATAGTTTTAATTTATATGTTTGGATTCTAAGATAGGATTCTGGAACATAATGGCACAGCATAAACTTCATACTCAGAGAAACATGACTGTTAAAACCTGATCAACTACTTAGGAATTGGGCAAGCTACTAAACTTTTCTAAGCCTAAACTTCACTAGCTGCAAACACCAAACTCAGGGATTACTGTCAGTTAACAAACACTTTTTAACTGACTTATCAGCAGACACTCTCAAGCCCTAAGATCACTGAATAAAGTCAAGTCTGCTTTCATAGTTTGCAATCTAATGAAAGAAGCAGACCAAAAAGGGAGCATAAAATAAGCACACAAGATGTGCAAGTAGTGCGAAGAGAAAAACAAAATCAAATCATATGAAAGGCAGGGCGCTGAAGAAACTAGGACTCTGTACATGAGGCATTCTGGAACATTTCACTGAGTGCTCAACTTGGGAGCCCCTAACAATCTGGGGAAGGAGGACCCAAAGGCAGGCAGGGAGCAATGCCAATGTTCGAGTGTAGATGAGAAACAAAAAGAAGGACAGTTTGGTAGAGAGGTGGGGGAAAGAAGTAGGACAAAGAAGGATAAGCGCTGAAGCTGGGACAGGAAGGGTTTTCAGAGCTGCAAAGAACAGGGAGTCTAAGTGCCATGGAATCTAAGCAGGTGAGTGACCTGATCTGCTCATGGCCCTTAGATCACTGAAAAGCCGTGTAGGGTGGACTGCAGGGAGACACGAGTGGAGCCGGAAGTTCAGTAAGGAGACGCTCCTTAACCCATGTCAGACGATGGTGGATTTCGATAGGGAGTCACATGAAAGAAAGTTTCAGTGACTTTTTTTTTAAAGAAAAGGTTCAGGGAAGAATGAAGACAAGTTTGTAGGCAGGTAGGAAGAGAGAGGAGGAAGACATAATATTTTATATATTTTATTTAGTTGTTCATCTTAATTGTTCCCTGAGTCCAGATCTTGAACCTAGGATCTTGGGATGTATGTGGACCACGCCCAGTGAACTAAACCGCAATGCACACACTATTGTTTTCTTCTTTTTAAAGGAAACCTACAGACAGGAATGAAAATGAGGCAGGAAGAAAGATAAGGTTGAAGAATTTTTTAAATTTTATTTAGTTGCTCATCTTGGTTGTTCCCCCATCCCTAGGACTGAACCTGGGTCCTTGGGATATAGGTGAACTGCACTTGAAGGCAGTGGACCCAACTGCTACTCCACTAGAGCAAGCCAGTTTCAGTGACTACTTTAAGACCTCCAAACTCTCATATCCTGCATGGAAGAACTAGTTGGACCACATGAGGAGCACCATTCAGGTTGGAATTCAGAGGGGGAGTACAACATGGAATCTTGCGGCTCAAAGTTCTCTCAATTTTTAAGTATATGAACAGTGTGACCTCTGCACTCTGTGTAGGGCCAGCCGGTGTTTTCTTCTGTTGCATTTGCTAAATACTAGGAGAGAAAAAGGAGGAGGGAGAAAGAAAAAAGAGGAGGAAGAATGGAGAGTATAAATGTATCAGAAGATAAAATAAATTTCTTTGGCAGCTAAGACAATGCATTATTATGTAAAAAAATAAATCATATTTCTTTGCTTTTCCTTTGGATTTTGTCTTTTAGTGATTAGCATATTTCCCAGCTAATTTGGTCCAAATGAAAATGTTTTTAGCACTACTTTTTTTGTAACTAAAAAGCATATGCTTAAAAACTCAGAAGTCACATAAAAATATGACCAACAGAACGAAGTACGCCTACAATTCTGACACTCCAAGATAAGCAATTAACTTTTTTCTTTATATTCTTCAGGATATTTTGCTATGTGAATCTTTTTATATAGTAATCAGGTTCTCTTCTGTGTCTTTATTTCTGAAACAATGCACATTGAGCCTCCTCCTTTCTCTCTTCTTGAAGCAGGCAGACCTAAAGCCTTCAGGGGAGCAGGGCAAAGTGAAGCCTCAACCCTGAGAAGGACTGTAACAGAAGTGAGGAGGGCCAAACACAGGGGATGGGAAAGTGCGGCACACTGCCCAGGAAGGAGAATCAGAATTGAATGGAAGGAGGCAGCAGTGCTGAGGCAACCTGAGCCCATTCACAGGAATGAGTGACCCAGCTTAGAGTTCGAGGCCATGCAGGAGAAGGGACTTCCTTCAGAGCAGCAATCTGACACAAGAAAGTCACTGGAGCCCTGGAGGGGAGGACGTGCCTCTACAGGTGAGATCAGAGGTCAAGCTGCCGTAACAACACGGGCACCTGGGCCCAAATGAACTGGGAGTAGGGGTCCTCGGAGTGGAGCCATTGAAGTTATTAGTTTATTTGAGGAGAATTGGCCTCCTTAAAATTGAATATGTCACTATCTAAGGAATGTGGAAACTGCACAGATGGGGAACGTACACATATGAGTTATTTTAATGTGTAAAATCAAAGTTATAGCAATAAAAACTTTATAAAATTAATGTCAATCCAGAAATAGTATCCCTCAATTTATTAAAATATTTCATATCCTTCAATATAGTATTATAATCTTATTCACTATTTCTAATAGTGCTTTCTCTTGGGCATTTAATATTTTTGTTGCTATTGTGAATTATATCCTTTTTACATTGTATTCTCTTCTTTATAGTATCTAGAAAAGTTTTCAAGTTCAACATAATTAATCACCTAGATGAACTCTATCAAGTCTTAGTTCCAATAATTAATAGTGGGGCTATTAATAAATTTTGTTAATATAAAATCAGGTCAAAGTGCAGAAAGAGGAAAGACTAAAAATTTCTAAGTGATCATTAATTAAATCATTTATTTATTTATCAAATATTTACTGAACATATGCTATAACCCTGATCATTATTTGCTCAATTGTAAAATGTAAATAATCAAAGAATATACCTGAGGATGAAATGAGATAATGCATCTAAATTGCTTAACATTTCACACAGTAAGTACTCAACACAGCAGTGGTGACAATAAGGATGATAATGAAACATTCTATAGCTGCCCCTTCCAATGCCTGCAGAACTACCATTAGCTGAGACAATGGGAGGAAGAGGAGAACGAGGGGGAGGAGGGGAAGGAGGAGGCAGGGGGAGGGGAGGAGGAGGAGCAGCAGCAGCAACAGAACACTCCAAGAAATTCTCTTCAGAATCAATAAATCTCCCCTTATTTGTAATCCCATATGCCTTCCATATCATTTATACTTTCAGCGGTCTCCTAAGTATAACAGATTTTCAAAAAATATTGATAGAATTCACACTGGATAATTGGAAACTAAAAACCATTAAAAAGTCCTACTGCCATATAAAGGAATAAACAAGTAAGGCTACTTAATAGACAATTCCATAAAAAAATCTGAGGTAAAATTTAAGCGAAACCCATGCCCATAAAATCTTAAACTGTATTAAAGGGACATGAGCATGAATAACATTAAGCTTGAAATACGATGATCAAAAAAATAAACAAAAATGAAATATTTTAAAAAGAAATTTAATGGTTATACCTTTCCCCCCAAATATGCCACATTCTGACTTGTTTGCTGGCATTGTTCTTCATCTTTATAAAAACCATTTCTTGTTAAGTCATAAACTAAAAAGCTGTAGGTACTGCCCACTAATTCAATTTCGGCAACGTGTAAAAAATAAGTAAAGTCTGACTCTGACTCACCCACTTCAGCCAAAGTTCTGATACACGACTCCACGGAGGCTTTCTGTGCCGGATTTGGCCAAGTACAATTGTAAATTCTGAAGGCAGACTGCAGCAGCTGAATAAAAACTGGCTGATGTGTCTGAAATCAGCAAGAAATTGGGTAATGAGGTCATTAAACCATTAATGCCTCTGAAGCAATATTAATTCATTCCACATATGTTTATTATGCCCTCTTTGCAATAGGTATCATCTCATACATTATAGATTGCAACACAGTAAGTCAATTATTTGTATTTTGATTATATTCTTAATCAGAAAAATACGGCATTGCTTAAAGTTAATGAAATAAATACAATTTTTTTTTTTACTATCTCTGATTTTTTTCCAAGTATTAAATAGAGTAGGTGCTCTGAATTAATTTGTTTGGATTTCATATGATGGTCAAGTACTGGGGGACAGTAATTTTGACCTACAAAAACAATTTCATATGATTCTAATGATTTCAAAGTTTTCCTTAAAGAAAGTATAATTGAAATGATAATTTTATAATATACAGTCACTGTAGAATATCTGGGAACCACTTGAAAATCCCCAATAATCCTACCATGTAGAGATAAGCAATATCAAGAGTTCGAAGATAATTACTTTCTGAGTTTTTCTATGTATATATTCTTTACACACACAAATTTGGATGATACTATAATGAAATTCTGTGACCTGATTCACTATATTATTCTTTCATGATGATTTTGCTTAGTGATCAATTTTATTCTGAGAAATAATTTTCCTTTAAAAAAACATTTTGTTTATGTTTCTTTAGTTGTACATCTTGGTTATGCTCTCCAGCCTAGATGTGAACCCAGGTCCTTGGGACGGATGTGCCAGAGGCAGCTGACCAAACCATTACTTCACCAGGGTGCACCCATATGATTTTCAATTGCTGTATAACTAGCCATCTACAGACATACAGTAATTTGTTTAGCTATTATCCTACTTGTACATAATTAGAGTATGTCAAATTTTAAGTCTTACAGATGCCTGAATGGAAGCCCTTCTAGTTTTTCCAGGACAAATTACTAAAGTAAAACTACTGAGTCCAGACTGCCCACTTAAAGAATCATATCATTCATCTCAACACTGAGCTAACAGTCTATATATAGATATTAAAGTTCTTGGGTGCTCAGAGGGAACTCAAAAGTAATTCAATTGGAGATGGGGGTCTCTTTATATAAAATAGTTTGGTCAACTCAGAAAGGGGCCTCAGAGGATACAACATGAGAGAAGACTGATCTCCAGAAGTGCAGGAAGAGACTTCTTGACCAGATTCAAGTTTTTCTCTTCAGAGAAGGCAAATGAATCCTGTGTGACAGATGTTGGAATTTGTCTAAGTCACCTGGAGGCTGGTGCTGTTGTCAGAAAAAGGAGAATTAAAGAAGCCGCTCACGATGTTCATAATGGACTCAGTGACACACTTCTCCAGGAAGATGTCAGCGTGCTTCCTGTCTGTGGTCGTGTTACACACCTGGAGGGAAAAAGAACACAACTGAGTGATTTATCACATCTCTGAATAATAACTCACTACCAGAACCTTCCAAAAATTATGTTGAAATGGCAGCTTATAAGATTTATTGTTTTTAAAACATGCCTTGAAAGAAGTACATCTGCCTAAAGTCCATTAAAATTCTGCCATTCTGTAATAGCTTCTCCCTTAAGTGTGGTTGCCATTTCACGCTCCGGTCAGAATTCTCTCACAGACCTCACCTCCTTTTTTCTGATCTGAGACTCCCTACTCTCGCACATCAATCTTCTTCCTCTATCCCCAAATTTGGCTTTGCTGGAAAATAATTTTCTAATCATTATGAGAAGATCAATGAGGAAACAGTCATTGTAAGCATAGAGACTCGTGGATGTGATTACTGTTGGCTTATAGCTCCAATCATTTTCACATGTAATACCTGGCCCAAAAAGGAGGATGAAACACAGAAAACAGAAAGGTAAAAGAAGATAAAAATTTTTTCCAACAACTTTGACTCTCACCCAGACAACCTGGGAAGCACGGAAGTATGTGTTTGTGTGCTTTCTTTTCAAAGTCTAAGCAAGAACAGACAATACTCAAGATGAGGTAAATCAGAAAAGAACACAGACTCTGATCTTTACATGCAATTAAATGAGGTAAAATTTTCTCACTTGGCTAAAAAATGGCAATAAAGAGTCATTTACATCAAGACAGACAAATAGCAAAATTAGATAAATGATTAAAATTAAATGAAAAACATGGCATGCACTGATGACTCAGGCATTAAGTTGGCTTTTGAAGCAGTCTATGTAAAGACAGCTCTGGACTGGAGACCCGTTGCTGAGGGGAACAACCAGAAATGATCAAATAAATAGAAAATGCTCTTCCTCCTCCCTCTTCCTTCCCACCTGCCTGCCTTCCTTCCTCTTTGAAAAATGAAAACATTTGGTGATGAAAAGACTAGAAAAATGGAGAAAAAAGAAGAAAATGGCAGATATGAGAAAGACCGAGAAACTGGTCAGAGTAAGAATGTTTGCATATTTACAGTTAAAGTGGGCAGATATGCTGGCCATATGTTCAGATGTTCTCAGGCAATCTGAATTTATATATATATATATATTCATAACATATATATATATATCTTTTTAATGAGGTGATTAATCAAAAGAATAAGTAAATGTAATTTAATTACTTATCACCTTAAAATTCTTCACACAAATAAGGTCACAAAGGAGAAAAACTCCTCCTCAAACTGTAATCCCAGTGTTTCAAAGGTTTGGAAAATAACAGCATTTGCTAAGTGGGGATAGGAGCATTTCAGTTTTTCCCCATCTCTTGAGTAACACCTACAAGACAAGCTTGAAGGAGAAATAATCTCATAAAATAATTATAAAGAACAGGACAATTAATGGAAATGAGCTATGTCAGATTATGTAAACTTTCAATTATTGCTCCAACATATAACAGTGCCTGCCCTATACACAAGATGTTCAATAAATATTTGTGAGATCAATCTTAAAAATGAAAGAATGAAAAAGGACCCTTTTTATTTTAGGTTAACTTCAGATTAGGCTACATTTGTGGAACATCTAACCTAGGATTAAATTTCAATGTGGTCATAAAACTAATATAAAATTGATTTTCCATGATGGATATGAAGTAGGATTTGTTTCATTTAACACTGGCTTTTATAGTGAGATTTTCTGACAGATAACAATACATTAAAGTTGAACAGACAGTAGATCAATTCCACCATAACCAGTTCAAATCATCCTCTTCTTCATGCAGTGACATTGCAGACAATCGCGAGGGAGCTGCTGCAGCCTCACACACACTACCTGCAATTGGACGTAGGCTGAGACACCCCTGAGAAACCCTAGGCAGTGCATTAATAAATGTAGTCTACGTCTCCATAAAGGTTTTCCTCAAATCCTGGGTAATGAAAAGTCTGGGTTTTACAAAACTGTTTTGAACCTAATCCTCAATTCTTTCAGACACAAAATTCAAATACATTTTCAAGATATTTTTCTGCCCTGAATAATAACATGTCTCCTCTAGAGCCTTACACCCTAAACTGCAATATCAAGGATAGGCAAGAGATCTAAGAAGCTACTTTTCTTATTAAAATATTTTAAAACTTTCCAGAAAAAAAGAATCTAATAAATAATATTTCTATATCATATCTTTTATTTATTTTACTGTCTTTTTCAACAAAGATTGGAAATGGGTCAAATAAAATTACATCATATTAACTTTTTATGTGTACTACATATATTTTGCTTCAATCTGTTTGTACATATTATTCAATACTATTACTTCGTATAAAGTATTCCTATGTACTGTCATTATCGAAACACTTATTTCAAAAGGCTGAATTTATTACATCATTTTAAGGCACCATCATACTTTAATTCATTTTTGGAATCAGTTTAGGGACTCATAACAAAAATGCAAATCATCTTCCTATTTTCTTAGTTTTTCCTTCTTGCTAATTTTCATATAATTTCCACTGGGTATTTTAGTTTGTTTGCTATTTAAAATGTGTAAAATCATTATTCTTACTTTCAGAGTTTTTGGGTATAAAAGAAAAATAGGATCTACCAGATGAGGATAAACAGACAATATCCTACTATTTTTCTGGGATGATTCTCTAAAATAATACATTTATGATGCTATCAGCAACCTATCCATTGATACATCAGATATATCAATGTCCCTCATTACCAACCAGTTCTTGCAAACTCTGCTAGGCTTAGCTGATGCAAAGCACTGGCAGGAGAGCAAAGTGGGAGGAAAGAAGTTGGGATCCAGCTCCCACTCCTCACTGAGGCTTCAGCAGAACCTGTGTCTCTGGTCTCTGGGAACCACTCCTGCTGGAGCCCTTCTGCCATATCTCCAAGTTCTCTCTAGTAGGTGGCACCCCTACCCCCGCACCATGCCCCTTCAGATCAGGGATGGAAATAACTGTACACAGCTCCCAACTTTTTGGTGCCCACTGTCCTTCTTGGTCCATCAACCCTGCCCTCATGGTCTGGGGTGTGCCTTCTGTTTCCTGGAGCTGAATGTTATCTCTGCATATAATCACTATTTTTGCTAATTTAATGATACTGAAAGTTGTTTTATTTTGTTTTATTTCTGACACTGGTAACAAGGCTGGGCACTCTTCATGTAATCATTCCATGTCTATATTTTGTCATGCCCAGATAATTCAAAGCCTCTAAACCACTTGCAGATGATATCTGGACTATGAAACATCAATATTATATCATAATTTATTGAGCCATTTCTCTATTATTAATATTTAAACTATGTACTACTGCATATTATTCTAAAAGCATGCTGACTTCTTTGACCATAAATACTTGACATAATTTCTAATTATTTCATGAGGATCGATTCTTAGAAGGTAAATTACTTGACACATTAAAGAGACAGAAAAGTGTTTTCAATCTATTACCAAAATGCTTTTCAGAAATATGGCATAGATACTCTCAGCAAGGAATCAGCAAGGTATGTGAACCAATATTTAATAAAATCTTTTCAACTTCTATCTTTTTACTCCTAACTTTGATTGCTGGTTGACAACTGAATCTTATTTTTCTTTAAAATGTTTTTCCTTGTAATTCCTTTAAAAATTATTAACAGTTAACTTTTTTCTTTCTGTGAAAGCCTGCTTACCACCATTTTATCATTAGATTAGTATTTTTTATCTATCTATATATATTACACCTATATCTATTAATAGATTCTATGTAAAAATTATTAGACTTTTTGAAATGTATAGTAACTTTTCTATTCTGATGTATTTTTATCTGTCATATTTTGATGTACTTTCAAATAATGAAATGTCTATTATTTTTCCTAGCTAAATCCACCCATTACTGTTATTCTTTAAAAGGATACTCTCATTCAAGGAAATAACCAGTGCCTTCAAAAGTCATTTTGATTTGATTCAAATAAACATTTTTTGTTGAATGCCTATTCTATGCCAAGAATGTTGTACTTGGGAGCCATAAATGAACAAAATAGACATAAATTATGCCAGTGGAGGCTATGTTATTGATTCAATAATCTGAGGTAGACACACACTCTAGTCCATGGATCAAATCGAGTCATATTCATTCATTTCCATAGTATCCATGACATCCTTGCTCCTTTCCATGCAGTAATTGCTTTAACAGTTGGGAAAGTAGTCAGATGAAGGCCAAGTGCAGATGTCAAGTAGGTAGTTGGATACTTGAAACTGGACATCGGGGAAAGGGTCCAAGCTTCAATCAGGCTGGAAGCAGTGGATGAGATCAGCAAGTGACTGTAGACTGAGAAACAAGCAGTCTAAGGTTTAAGCCTCGCATAGTCCAGTATCTGGGAGTTGGGAAATTCAGAGACTGAGAAGGAGTGGCCAGAAGTGTGAGTGGCAAACACAGTAAGACTGATATATGGGACCAAGTAAAGAAGTTCTCAAGAAGGAACTCATCAAACAATAAATTTTGCCAATGATCTAATGAGCAGAAAGTGTGACATAGGAGAGGGACCAAACAATCACAAATCAAGAATAGTCAGGCAGTGTCCATTTGACATGGGCACCATCATTATAATTCAGGTGAAAATTAAAAAGAGAACTAGGCTACACAAAGAATGAAATTTATAGAATATATTTCACTTCCCTGCAATGCTACTAATAAAAAGAGCCCTAATAAAATGAGACCTTTCCAATTTTCATTCAACTTAAGAAAGTCAAGAAAACTATAGAATCAAATTATCAAAAAAAGCACAATCACATCAAATTAAAGAAAAAGAAAATTATGTTTTAAAATATGTATATATTTGATCTTTACTATTTTTTATTTGAAAGACTATGTAAAAGGAGAGAATGGTTCAAGTGATCTATTTGAAAGTGAAATACTCTGCTGTCTTATTAAGCAGTAACTGATGGGACAATGGCATGACACTGTGTTAGGTGCACCTTTAAGTTATATCTTGGTCTAATTTCATTCTGCTAGTACATCACTTATAGTGCTGTTGGCTATTAGAGAATCTTGAAAATAATAGCAAAATCGGGAACATCTTCAAAAGAAAAAATACTGTCTGAGACTAACAGTGACCACAGACCATCCCTTTCCATGTACTTTCTAATAATGACTCAAACACCCTATCTTTGAAACAGCGAATAGTTATAAAGGCAAAGAAAAGCATTTCTACTCTAAAAACACCAATTTTACCTGCACTGGAACACAGATCAAAGTGCTCTTAAAGACAGGGAACAACTTTTTGTGGGTTTAACAGCTTTGTTGTCTGCCTAAATCTGGGGTATTTACAGGACAGGGACGCTGTCTCTGTTAGAAAACCTGAATGAAATAAGTCTATGGAACAATCTAGCACCACTTATTAAGACACACTCTTGCAGGAAAGATTTTCTTATATGGGTCTTAAGATGAAAAACAAGGGCGTGCACATAGGAGAATAAAAGACACTAGCATGGCTCTTTAGAGAGCTTTACTCAAGAGCAAATAAAAATGCTGACTCCAGGAAAAAAAACATGAGAAGAACAGTGGGAGGAGGTAAGAGCCACTACATATTAATATTTCATTTGTCTTTTAAATAAGATTGAACTTTCCAAGTCTCTCCTAAAATAATCCTCTGCCCTGTGCTGGCCAGAACCTGCCTGAAGCCCTGGGTTCCATCTGGAATGCTATATCTTTAAACAAACACACGGATAAATTAGAGAGCAGCCGGAAGTGTAAAACAAACAAGAAGCCAGAAACCCTATCAGAAGAGAAAATTCCATAAATGACATGGAGAGAATAATGGAGACACAGGTGCTGTCATAACATATTTGGGAGGCTGTTGTGGAAAAGCACTGGATGAGATTGTAGTCGATTCCCAGCTCTGTTACTAGCTAGGTGAATCACCCTGTGTTAGCCAATTAATCTTTCTGGAACCAAAAGGCAAAATTACAAGACCAACAAGGATGATCTAAAGTTCTTTTAAGTGATATAATTTTATCAATTCAAAGGAAATCACTAGCAATGAGTTTACTTGCAGTAAACACCTATATCATTGCTGAACTGAATCCTTCTGCTTCTGCAGAAGGAAGAAAGAGGTTATTTATATACATATATATATAAAATACATATATTATATATATTAGATGAAAAGTTGTTTCAAGATGTAAGTTTTTAACTATTCAAGTTGTGTAATAATGAAAGCAGTTTTCTCAAAAAATAATGAATTGCTGTTAATGGAAATAGAAAGGTTCCATGATGGCCAATCTGTCAGACCCCTGGAATGCTATCATTCTCTAGGTCTAATTTACTAACTACCTTTCCTCCAGATTACCTTCATCATTTCTCACTGAAGGAAGTCAGCTGTTCAGAATTTCATAGCTTTGTTATAATATCTGAATGTAGTCTGTCTCTATGTCAAATTACTATTATGGTTTATAGACATAGTTTCTGGCTCCGGCCTGTGTGGAGTGGCCTCCCTTTGGTTATCCATCACATTATTATTTGGTATAAATAAGTCTTGGGGGAGCTTCTGGAAATTGCTCCAAAGGTCACAAATAACCTTATAATAATTTTGGTAATGTTAGGATGATATGGATGAAATGGTTGATTTTACTAAATCTTACCAGGTGCCCAGCATGTGCCAAAAGCTTTTACTGAATCCTCCCAGTAACCCTGTAAGAAATGTGTTGTTGCATTCATTCTGCAAACAAGGAAGCCCAGGGTTTGAAGTGTAAGCATCTTACCTAGAAAGACCCAAGTACCATGAGCTCGCAGGAGGCTCCATTCTAGCTAAGGCTTCTAAACACCTACTCTTAACACTTCTGCTCTCCTGCAGTGGTTCTCAGTGTGGTCTCTGGGTCAGAGATGCAACTCACCTGGGAACTCATTAAAAATGCAAAGTCTCACATCTACTGTATCAAAAACTCTGGGAGGGAACCCAACAATCTAGTTTTAAGAAGCCCTCCAGACAATGCGGATGCTTACTAATGTTTCAGAACTCCCGCTCTACTGAACTGAAAATTTGCCTAGGAGGGCACATTCTCCTTATTTTAAAAGATTTTGCAGCTTCAACTGGAAGGTGTGTCATGGTGGTTCCCTAATCTTTCTTCAAGAGGAGAAAGGAAAAGTCAGACATGGAAAAGTCAAGTTTCCAGTCCGTCCTTCAAGAAGGGAGAGTGATTTCTCAGCATCCTTGGAGAGGGGATAAAGGAGATGCCAATTTAAAATATAAATAAGAAGACAAAATGTTTTTTGTAGTAAAGTTATGCTGTGTGGTTAGATATGATGAATGACTAGATCAGAAAGATATTGGACTTCTCCTAGTCTTTATGTAAGAAATAACATCAAATAGTTAAAATAGAAATCTTTGTTCCACACAAATTTTTCTAAAAAGAACATATACATCTTAGCCTTATGAACACATCAGGAAAGAGTGTTTCCAAGGCAGCATAGTCAGTGGCGGTTACCATGAGCTTTTTTTGATTTAAAAAATAAAAATCCTTTTAGCTTTACAGCTCACGCTGCCTAGAATGTGACCTTGGTCTTTTTCAAGCTTATCTTTAGTCCATAGCACTGTGTAACTCCGCAAATCAGTCTATAATCTCTTTAATATCTTCCTGAATGTGCAATTTTAAAGCTCAGTCATTGGCATATAAACCATCCTTTACTTCAAGATCTCTGGCGGCACTTATAGCTCATCAGCACAAGGGCCTTCACAATGTCATGAGTGAGGGTAACTATGAGGGATATGTAAGCCCTGTGCAAAAGAGGGTGATTTCTTCACAAACACAAGCTTACCTGAGAAAGGTACCAAGTGACTTTTAATTCTATAGAAGAAAAATAGGGACATTTTTCACACATGCTTGAACATCATCCATACTACACCACACCAAAGACCAAAAATGCACATTTTACCTGTAAACCTTAACTAGACAAGAGTTCCTGAACTGGAGAAACACCTGATTTATAGTATTAACCAATACTGCCCTGAAATGACTGGGTCTACAGTTAATGTTTTATTATATCTCCTCTGTCAGCTCTCCTTCCAAAGGTGTTATAAGGAAGCAGTGAGTTAGTGGGAAGCAGTGAGCTACTGGGCAGCAGTTGTCAGCATCCATTCTTGTAGACAGTAGAAATATAGGCCTCACTATATTTCTTCTCTTCTCCAAATACATCCAAACAAGCTCTCAGCACTCATGAATTTAGGGAGCCAAAGGCCTGGGATGGGCCACCATAACACCTAACAGGTCTAAAGAATTACCTATACACTCTCTTCCAGTATGAAGTCTTTATTGAACATTATGTCCTATAACTTTAAAAGAGAAAGTAAAGAAGGCCAAAAAAAAAAAAAAAAAACCCCACTAACATACACCTAGACATTATAATTCAGCATGCAAAAATAAATAAAAGCTAAGATGCACTAACCAAAATTAAGTGCTATCTATCAAGAATCTTCCTACCTTTCTCCATTTTCTCTATAATAATGGAAGAAAAACATGCTGGACAGTATTTAGAAAATTCCAACCAGTGCCACAGAGCCTCCCTACTCATTGCTCCCACACCTCAAAAACACCAGGCAATAGGAAATGGATTCAAAGTAGAGAAAATACTGTGACTAATGTAAGTAAAACCACAAGCTGATTCAAATACTAGAGATACTACCAAAGAAGGCTCTGGAAGGCGAAAGCAAACACCATTAAGTCTTGAGTAGTCTATCAGATACTGATCTTCTCAAACGCAATGATCAAGAACTTTTGAGACACACTGACCTCTGGCCAGTGTCTTATGTAACCAATGTAACAAAGACACTAAAATTCCATTTAATAACAGAGCTATATAGTCAGCTGTAAGATAAAAAAAATACTATAGCTGTTGCTATACACACTGCACTGGTATTTTGTACATATTAACATTAAACCTCACATTCTGTAAGACATTTCAATTTGGTGAATATAATGGATTAAATCAAAAGCTAATGAGTTTAACTGCAAATTTTCATCCAGATATTGATACTATTTAGTCAAAACGTATATTGAAGACTTAACTCAACATGAAATAGTATTTAACAGTCAAAGTATAACTTACCCTTGCCATATCCACCAAGAAGTTCTCAAATAATTTCCAAATGTGGTTACTCGTATAAATTTCTTTCATTTCCACTTCAGTGTCAACATAACAGTGATTCACAAAATTCACATAGGCAATTTTAACCTGTGCAAGTTTCAAAGGTTAAAAAAAAATTTCTTTATTATTCATTTTCAAATCTCTCCTCTGTATCGCTCTACATCCTCCCCACTTTCCTCCCTCTCACTCAAGGATAAAGTGCACCAAGGCAAACCCAAACTCCAAAAAGCCATCTACCTCATGTGTCAGGAGGAAAAAAATATGCTCAGGAGAAGAGAATGAGGCAAAAATCACACAAAAAAGGGGATTCAAAGATGGAAAGAATTCTGACCCCATTTGAACTTTGATCCATCAAATTTCTAAATACAGGAGCCAATAAAGTCTTCTTTTTTAATTTAAATGAGAGGTTTTTATCACTTACAACCAAGACAGTCCTAATTTGATGTTTAAATGTGCTAACTAAATCATTCTTTACTATCATTCAAAAATATTTAACACTTTCTGAGAAGAAACAAAATCACAATTCATACACCCATATGAAAATAAATTAGGATGTAACAAAATTCCTTTCCAGATTTACCAAAATTGCTCATCAAGGACTGGGATGAATCTGACCAGCATTTACCATTTCTAAAATTTGCTGGGTAGTAGTGGACTTTATTTCATTTTAGCATTTTATTTTCTTTCTTTCTTTTTTCTTATAAAAATGTGATGAATGTCATAAATTCCCTCATAAAAATACATATAACATAAAATACATCATGCAAATCATTTCAGAGAATTCATGATATCCAAGTTAAAACCACAAAGAATACACAGGCAGCTTTGATGGTCTTAGTCCTTACTACAACTTGACTAGGGTCTAAATCAAACCTTCAATGACAGGTGGCCTTATCAAAGGCTGACCACAGAGACATCTAAGCCATTCAGTGCATTATCAAAAACATCTTGACAAAGCTAATATTTATTCATTCTTTGTTACATTCCAAACACCTTCAGGATTTTGTATGCATTATTTAATTTAATCCTCCAACAATCCTATTAGGTATATACTACAGTTATTTCACTTTAAAATTGTGGAAACTGAAGATCAGAAAGGTTATATAACCCATTAGAGTCAGTCACACGACTAGAAAGTAAAGGATTCAGGATACTGATTCATTTTTAATTCATTTCTTCATTCACTGAAAATATATATTTTTAAGTGTAGCCTCAGGCTTATACAATAAAATGTTAAAAAGAAGCAAAACTAGATCTTACCCTCATCCAACTTATAAGCTTGAAAAAGGATATGAAAGCTAAAGACATTTGCTCACTAATAAAATTCAAATTTCAAATTATATACTCTACCAAGAGAGGCCAGAGAAGTCTTCCTTGAAGAAGGAGATGCAGGATGAAAAGCGGTGAGTGGGTGACTACAGGAGGTAAGGGTGGAGAGGTCAGAGAAACTACATGAGGGAAGAGACATGTTTACCATCAGGATCTCAAGTGAGACAAAAGCCTGGAGTGAATCGTTACACCAGCTTCCTCTCTGGGTCACCTCATTTCAAACCAACAAGACATCACCTTGGTAGGCAATGTCAATAATTGCACAAAATTTCACAAAAAAAACATACTTTCATGCCTATTCACGAGTAGAAAAGTTAATCTTAGTTATTAACACTTCTTCAAATTGCATGATTTAAAATCTTAGGTTTTATATCATATGCAGTCTATCACCCATTTATGAAATGTGCAGCAATATACCAAAGAAATAGAGAAGAAAGAAAGGGAAGCCTTATAATCCTGTTGAGAGACAACCAATTTCTAATGCTTTATTTCCCACTATAGTCAGAGCCGAACTAGGACAAGAATAAAAGATGATGTGTGAATAGAGAAAAATGTGTGTTCACCACTTCACTAATACATCTATTCCACAAAGCAAGGTGAATGTACTGAGTCTAACAGGTGACCCTTACAAGACTTTCCTAGCCTCTTCTATCAAAGATGGTGACTTATTTATGAAGCAGCTATTTTATG
The DNA here is from genome assembly GCA_004363575.1 of Solenodon paradoxus. NCBI lineage: Eukaryota > Metazoa > Chordata > Mammalia > Eulipotyphla > Solenodontidae > Solenodon > Solenodon paradoxus. The sequence goes on from RJWH01000200.1 coordinate 221,541, forward strand.
CTCAAGAGTTTAGTAGACGTTACCAGAAACTGCTTCTGTGTGATCACACTGCCATTCATAGAACTGAAGAGACTTGTGGAGTAGCTTCCAGTAAACCAACATAGATTAGCCTTTAAAAAGTGTTATCTTTTATAACTTCCTGTGGAACTAAAAAGTAAAATTTTTGTGGTCTTTTTAAAGTTTCCAGTTATACAGCTAAATACTTCCTTGACTATATACATTATCCCATTATAAATATTATTGTGGGGACCTTTGTCACTTATGCACTTTAAAAATTAATAACAATTCTATGGTTGCTAAGCGTGGACAGGCTTACCTCGGGGATGCAGTCATCATGGGTCACTACCCGCACAATGTCGTCCAGAGGCAGAAGGGAATTGCACTTGATTTCAGTGTAGACATTTTTCCCCTCTGTGCATGCTGCCAGCAGCTCCACAAGAGTGATGTGGTAGGCTAAGGGGCCACTCTCGTCCCCTCGGTCTCTCTCTGAACACATCATATGGAGAAGGATGGGAAATGATGCTCTATCATTGTAAAATATCAGCGCATCTTCACCCCCATTTATCAACTGAAATGAGAATAAGACAATCTACATAGCAGTGCAAATGTTTATCCTTGCAATTATTTCCAAAGGTTTGGTCAATCTGGAAACATGCTTATCTCTTGATGAAAACAGAGATAATAATGTAAAAGCTATTAACTAGAAAACTCCATTGACAGAGCAGGAGAACTCTCTCATAAGTCATTAATTATGAAAGTAGAATAAAATATTTCTATCTCTTCCATGGCCACTGGATAAGTAAGCAAGTTTAGTTATCCAAATACAACTCTACAAAAATCTAGAGACTCTGTGTGCCAGGCATCAGTTGAGAAGAGAGGTTATAGTAGAAATGGGAAAGAAAGCTTTTTTAAAAAGAGGGAAAAAGAAATGAATGATTATGAATTTTAGTAAAGAAAATTTCCTTCATATTTTGTTTCTATAATCTTAGTGAGAAATTTCAGCAGGTGGTGATTTTATTGCTCAAACTACGTAATGTTTTACTGTCTATTATCAAAAACAGATTTCTAACCCACTGTGAGATATTTTAGTGGGTAACATAGCTTACATAACTTTTTCTCTATTTTATTTATATTGATAACACGAAGTTGAAAAGCCAGTTAACTTGCTTACTTTGAAAGTTTTATTTCAAGGGAATATATATGTGCATGTGTGTCCAAAAATGTATTCTATGTTTACATAATTATTAGAAGCCCCTCTTTACACACAAAAAAACATTTAACACATGTCCTAGAACTGGCTTAAATATTTGCTGTTCCAATATCAATTATTTCTTTAGGGATAAAAATACAAAATCATATTAGTCCCCACTTTTTTAAGCAATTAAGAATTAAAATGAACATGAATGTAGGAAACAAAAAGGCAAACTTGATGGGTTTAGAGTGTTCTTTCAAATGATTTATAACAATAATTTACATGTAAAAGTCAAGGTCTTAAAATGAATTAGTTTTTAAATTTCTATGGGGCAGAGGAACTCACATTATATTGATACATAAATTATCCTCATTTCCAAGTTTAAGGTACATGATTATGAAAATCCCCCAAATCAATTCAACCTAAAACACAGCAACCATGGTTTGAGTAACCATGACTGAAAACTGCCTCTATCCAATGTCCTTCAGAAAACCATTAAGTCACAGGGCAGGGAATGGCCCCAATGACTGAGCCCTCAATTCTCTCAAGTAGTGCTTGGCTCCTATTGAATAAGATACTCATTGCATAAATTTACTCAACACAACAAAACTCACAGGATGCAAGACAGTGGGAGGAGCAGGGAGTAGGGGGTTGGGGGAAACAGGTTGAAAGTATAAAAATGACAGTGGTGTGGGCACAGAAGTCTGTGGTGGGGAGTGTAATGTGCACATTGACTGAGATATGAATCAATCAAGCTGGAATTCATAAGGGAAAATAAACAAAAGAAATGAAAGAAAATAAAAAGGGCAAAACAAATGAAGTACTGCATTCCTTTGGGTTTTTTGTATGTTGAGCTTACCTAAATAGTTACATTTCCACATGTCATAAAGCACTGGTGGATCATTTCTATTAACTAACTTAATTCCCTTCAAAGCCTTCTGCACACAGAGGAGGACACCCATGCTCCATCTCACACATTCAAAAGGCAGAGTTTAATCCATCCTTCTTACTTATAGAAAATGATATAGAATATGATATTTTGTCATTTTCAATTCTAAATCATCTGTAACATTTCATGGAGTTTACCCACAATTTAAATACAAATTTATTATGGATCAAGGAAGAAGAATAAACTCAGAAAATCACAAGGTCAGTATGCGGCTTCATTAGAATAAAGTAAAATATATGTGTGCACAAGGAGTCATGATTCAATTATTTCCCAACCCTAAGTTGTTGTGGCGCAGTGGGGGTGTCACTCCACATGAAGAGAAAACAGATATGTGAGCATGCTGTTTATGTAAAGTTGACAAAATGCAAGTGGGGAATGTACCTCGGTCATCACCATATCCTGGCATTTCTTCACGTACTTGCCATCTGCTTTGACGATGGTCTGCAGAAAGCGCAGGTACTCCACATGGCGGCCATGCGTCTCGATGCAGTGCACACAGTGCTGCACAGCCCTCTCGCTGATCTCACTGCACAGGTGGTAATTGTTCATGAAGATGTGCCGCATGGTTTCTGCCTCAAGGAGCTGCACAGACAGGAACGTGCCCTGGTAATTCTGCCGGGACCAGTTTCTATTCTGAAGGACTCAGACTAATTCTTCTGCTTGGGATCAGTACACTACGCAAAGTCATGGTGAGTTTTCTGTGCAAGTCCTCTACAAAATTCACCTGGATCAGTCAGCATGAAAAGGATACTGAGCTCATGAGGTACTTTAGTTCAAAAAAGGAGTTTATTACTATGAAGGTTAACATGCTGTAAGAATATTCTTTGGATTAATTTTTTTCTGTTATTCAAAGATAGCTCTTCCCTAGGACCTGCTGAAATCTAATTTACATTGCAGCATTAACTCCACTTTTGAGTTTTCCGTATCTATCTTGTTCATGGCATTGTAAAGTTAACAATCTGTTCCATCACATCTTTTTCCTAATATTAAATTATCTACATACAAATGAAGTTGTCATTTGCATGTAAAATTCATGGTATTTTTCAAGTTTCTTTAAATGTTTCCTGCTAGACATAAAAGAGGTTCACACTTTTGAGAGAATCCCCAAAAGGGAAAAATTTTTTAAATGAGGTGATTAAGATTAATAAAATTCTATTCATCTATGCTACCATAAAAATTTTGATGGACACTGTACCATAAATAAGATAAGTCACTAAAATACTCACGCCAGGAGTTAGAAACAAATTCAGATGCTTGTGAAGGAGGACTTGATTCTGTGGATTTCCTCGACAGAAATTCTGCAGGAATGTATGGGCCAGATTCATCACTTCATTCATCTTTTCATCGTTCTGTAAGTAACAGAGCAAATATGAAAGAAAAGCAGTATCACGTTATCAAAAAACATATTCTTTCCATTTGTGGTAAATGCACACAATGGAATACTACTCAGGTTTTAAAAAAAATGAAATTCTTTCATTTGCAACAACATGGCTGATACTAGAGTAGATTATGCTAAGTGAATTAAGTCAGAAGGAGAAAGACAAATACTGGGTAATCTCACTGCTATGTGGAATATATGAAAACAAAGCAAAGAAACAGACGAAAACAAAAACCAACCCTTGGATATTGGCAAGATAACTAAGGTTACTGTAGGGGAAGGGGTGGGGGCCAGTGGCCAGTGTTGAGCATGGGACATTATATCTTGAAGAGTGAACATCTAAAACTTACACTGTGTTGAAAACCAAAATCCCACCAATAAACAAACAGAAGGCATTTTCACGCTCACACTTTTTGCCTCGATCCTTTGCTTTCTTCGTTCTCTGTGTCCTGTGTTTATACCTCTCCCAGTTTTCCCGCTGTCTCCATGCTTTCTAGATATCTCTCATCCTCCTTCTCTCTCCTCCTATAATTGTTGTACTCTACTCTTCTGGCCTCCTAGCTTCACAGTCGGTCTCTCCCCACCCTTTCTGCTTGTACCCCAGGTCCGAGCACTGCATGGCAGCCTGGAGCCCTTGCAAAGAGCCCAGGCCTCTTATCCTTAAAAGGCCTACTTGCCCCTTGGTTGCACCTCCAATCCCTCTCCCTCCTTGCAAATCTCCCACTCCCAGATCACCCTTCTTGCCCAGTGTTTCCTTGTGTCTGGATCTTTCTATTTCTCTTTCATATACTTCCACAGCAACTTTCTCTATCTCTCTGCCCCACTCTTCTCTCAGCATCCTTTCTACCTTCTCCTTCTCCCCTCCTCTACCTGTTCCCTCACCTTTGTCGACCCATAAATGTCTCTTACAGTTCTTACTTATCTCTGTTTCCCCACTCCTGTAAGAGTTAAGTTTGTTTCTTATTTCTACCTTTCTTTTCCAGTTTTGCTTTGAGTTCCCTCCGTCTGCCTCCCACACACACACTTTCCACTCCCTCTTCCTTAACACCCAAGCTCAAGAGTTGCTTCCTTTATTCACTGCCATTTTTCAAAGTCTTATAATATGCTTCTGTCATTCACTTACAGGAATCTCAACACAAAACTTAAGTCTCAAAATTCACAAAGAAGTTCTTTTATTAAAAGTCATCTAAATAATATCACTGAAACCACCTAAATTTTTCCTGTGAAATTGATTGTCCATTTTTGTCTTGTGATCAGTATCAGAGATACAAAAAGGAATCATGTTCTGAGTAGTAGTATATCTTAAATTAATTTAATGCTCCTTTTTTCCCTAGTCTAAAGATCTATAGTTTACATCATCTATAACTAAACAAACATACTAAGATCATTATAGGACCATTTCATATTTAAAATAGAGATAAATTATCTAGACTAATAGATAAGCTCCCCAAAGAACTCCATTTCAACTTAAAAGCTAGACTTTTTATTTCAAAATGTTGCAATATTTTCCTTAATTCTCATCTTATTCTTTTGTTTCTGAATAATCCAGGTATTAGAAGTGAGCAATCCTATAACACACAGTAATGGTAAAATACACAACGGTACTGTTATATTAGAGCAAGGGACTTGATCACACATGTCAATGCCCATGTTACAATATCAAAGATGGAATAATTTGAATAATAAATGCTAATGTTGCCTTTCAATAATTCTTCTTACATTCTCTGCTGCAGTATGAACTATGCCAACTCAGGAGTGACATAATTTATAAACTTATATAATAAAATGGAATGAAGTCAGAAGGGGCTGCCAGTACAAAGAGTGGACATGGGCCAAACAGAGAGAGACCTGGCGTGGTTCTTGGGTGCTCACTCAGAGTGAGGTACGGAAGGTTTTTGTATAGAGACCTGGGCAGCAGTGATGGGAGACTGACTGCACACATGTTAATACATGAGTCGCTATATTAACACACACCTATCTATTTCCTAGCGTCGTTGACTTAGGGACCTGGGGGGCAACATCCTGAGAGCAACAGGTACACATAGTTCTCAGAACTTTCCCTCTAAATACTGTTCTTCCTCCAATGAAACTGGAGCTACTTAAATAAAAAAAAATAAAAGCTGATTCCTGAGTTCGCACAAGAAAAAAGCAAAATAAGCGTAGAACATTTTAACGTGCAAAAACGTAAGAGATGCTCAAATAACAACGGGGACAAGCTAGAGGACACAACAAATTAGCATGAAGGGGCTCTACCAGTCAAACTGGGACAGAGAATCACAACAAAGGATGACAGAAACCAGGTATAACCTATTGAATAAAATATGCAAGTTCAGACTGGTACAAACAAACATGCTGAAATGTTCGATGAAGAACGGGACACTACTTAGTTCTAAACATCCTCTCCATGAAATACGAATTACTTACAAAGCCAAAACCCTGCATTTCCTGGGGAAGGACCCTACCCTGCCAACAGCGCTTGAATCAAGGATGGGAGTGAGCAGTGGCAGCGGGACAAATAAAGTCCTGAGACACCTGAGAGGGAGGAGATGCCAAGAACCTGGTGTCCCTGCTGTTACCAGCCTAAGAGCCACCACAGATGCAAAACCAAATCTCATCACGAGGAAAGGTCAGATGGCCCAGATTAAAGGACTGTCTCCAAAATATCTGATCTGACTTCAAAAGCGATGAGGGCATAAGAAAGAGTCCATGATGATGAGATTTAAAGACATGACAGCCACGTAGTGTGTGTGCCTCCCATGGACATCAGTGTCAGACAGAACACAACTGGGACAACAGGAAAAATGTGTAGATCTTGGTGGAATTTGGTGACAGTGAGGTGTCATTCCTGACACGGAAGCTGGTTGGTTACGCAGCCAAGAGTCCTTGTTGGTAGGAAATAAGATGCCAACATTCGGTGACTAGCTTTCAATAATCCAGGGGAAAAATTCTTTGCAACTTAGCTACCCCTGAAATTGCATCAAAACAAAGAATAAAAGGCAAAGGAAAGAACTAACCTTTTCAAAAGGTATCTGCAGAAGATCCAGCACCACCGAATGAGCACCCATATTTTTCAACAGTCGCTGATGTTGATTCCGACACTTCTTATTCTGGATACAGAGTTTACTTAGCCTAATCAGGATCTTTAAAGAAAGAAACTCATTGAATATAGACAACAGCAATATTAAATATAATATGCAAACCCACATAACACTTCACACTCGCTCACCTCCTTCACAATCCGGTAGTTGTTGCTTTTATTACTGTCGATTTGAGGCTTCTTTGCTCCATCCTGCACTGGACTCAAAATGCTGGGCTCCTAAAATATACACTGATAAGTACTTCGGTGCCACACAGAGCTTTGCAATGACTTATTTATAATAAATAATAAAATTTGCAATTACTTTATAATAAACTTATTATTCAAATTAAATGCTTCATTGGTAGCTTCTTATTCAAGCTACCAAGTTCTTTGGCTTGAATGAGTCCTGTGAATTACCACTATCCAAAAACAACAAAATTCTAAGACGTTACTAACAATCAGTTAAATTTAAAAGGAAAAGTTGTTACCTATGACATTATCAGTGCATCTCTTGTGAGAAATAGAGCAGGTATACATAAGAATAAATAGTAAAAATCTAGGACATAAAAGGTATAATCTTATCATCATGGATGAACTTCAGGGAAAAAAATAAAGGAGTATATCATAACAGCTGCGAAACACTTCAGGGCTAGGAAGAAAGAGTACCTTAACCCAAGAATTCCCCTCCAGGTTACCATGACATCCTTAAGAGTCTCAACTGGGGAACAATCAAGCTTGTACAGAATCATGAACATGAAGAAAGAAAAATAAAATTTAAATTAAAAGTATTTTCAATTACGAAACTGATACAGCTGATTAAGAGGATCTGAAACCCCAACAGTATTTAATTATAAAAACTATTATCTGTGGCAGTACAATAAAAAAGGAAGTATACATGTTCTAATGTTTTAAATATCAATTACTGGAGTCACCATATGAAAATAAAACACCAGCTACAAATAATTCAATACACCAACTGTTGTTAAGACTTAATACAGGCCTAGTACTAGACAATGGTGACTGGATCTAAAAGAAATAGAAGAGATGGTCTTTCCTGCAAGAAAAATTAAGTCTACCTAAGAAAACAGGGAGACGTCTGAAAACAAAGCATTAAACTGAGCAGAATTCATTATTCAGAGAGGGAGAGGCTTTGGAGAGCTTTGTGAGGTTTAAATATAAGTGTTAAAAGATGAAAACTGCTGAATTAGGGATGAAATCGTGGGGGAGGGGCAGGGAACACCTGTCAGGTGGAGATGTCACCTTAGAAAAAGACACTGCAGCAAGGACAAGCACAAGAACACAACAGCACACCAAACTAGCAAGAATGGCTGCTCAGGATGCAAACCAATAGGAAGATGGGGTGAGGGGGTGCGGCAGGTCTGAGGGCCTCTCTGACTCACAATAAGGACAAAACTGACTTGGGGTGAATGTCAAGTTCAAGTTGGGTCAAAATCACCCTAATGATGGTGTTGGGTTCTCACCATCTAAGCACAAGAAAAAAAATAACAAAAATAAACAAAGTCAATAAACATAATTTGCCCCAACTATGTTTCCTACTGTGTTCTATGACACATCACAAGATTGATTAAAAACAAGAAATTATTTCCATTCTAGTCAATGAATTCTGATGGAAATGACTTGACCAGCTATGAGCCATGTCTGACCCCTCAGTAAGCTCTGTATTCCTCTTTGCTTCTCTCCAGGCTAATACTGCCCAAGACTGAGGCTCCCAAGGTGAACTCCACTGTAGCAAGCAACTTCTCCCATTTTACTGAGCTTATGAAAATTCCCCTACAAGATATTTCCTCTTTTCCGTTTGAAAATGTCCAGCATCACCCACAAACCTATCTACCATCCCTGCACAGTATCTCAGAGAAAACGAACTTCTCATATATGGACTTTTTAAATTCCATCTCCCCTGACTCCTCTTCCAGCTTCATGCCCATTTCTTGAGCAGCTTCCATCCTCTACTAATTCTTTCTCATCTCTGAAAAAATATGGCTAAATTGAGGGTAAGTGAGCATCTTCGGCAATACTGACCATCCTGGGAAGTAGTCTTGCCTCTTAGATGACTGCTCCCACTAAATTTCTCAAAATATTTAATCTATTCCACACTGTACTAAAATTGCTTTATGTTCTAAGGACTCAAAGTTGGCACTGGATTCTGTGGTTCATGACCATTTTTTCCTACCTCATTTTCTTTGTTTTATGTGACATGACACTATTGAAGATTACCTTCTACGTACTTAAACCACATTGTCTCTTTCACCCAACAGAAGTGGAACTGCAAACAATAAAGAATATGAACACTAAAAACATAGTTGCACAGTCTATCTGCCCTAATGAACACTAGAAAGTAAATGAAAGTCCTGTAACTTCCAATTCTGTAAATACAAGAGAAAAAATAATTTGAGATACTGTCTGTAAGACACTAACCACTAAATAAATACTGAACAGTTGTGAAGAAAATGTAAAACTATATATGTAAGCGAAATCAGTGTAGAAGAGGGAAGACAGGCCTTGTGGCTAATATAAATGGAGAGAAGTAATTTAGATGGAAAGAGATTAGAAGTCAAGACAATGAGGCAAATGGAGTTCTATTTGATAGCAAAAATAATTTTATGATTATTTTAAAAATTATTGATTAGTAGAAACTGCAAAAGCAAGAACTACAATTAAATTTATTTTTCTGACCATAAAGGTAGAAGCTAAATATTTTAAAAGCCATAGTCATTTTGTTTTTCCTGGAAGAGAAGGAATGCTAAAGAAAATCAAATTTGTACTACAAACCAGGATTAAGATATTACCAAGCCTAAAGACTGACAAAGGTCCTAAAATAGAAATGAGACCTTTCTGCTATCTGTCAACATTTAAAGTATCAGTTAAAAATACAGGCAACAGTTTTTGGCAGAACTGTGTAAGCCCATTTTTCAAACAATTACCTCAATGAAGAGCAGTTATCTTGTTTTAAGAAGAGCAATTTCAGGCAAAATGTACCACATTATAAAAAGTTAATGCTCTTTCATCCAGCCCAGGGGAAGATATGGATGATGAGCCATTCAGTAAATATGGGAATTATAAAGAATAATTATTTTAATTTAAATTTTCTAGCAGTCAACAAAAGGAGACAATACTGGAGAATTCAATAAACAATCCCTTTTTAATTTCAGAAAATAATTCAACATAATTAAAGCAAACAAAATATTAACCCAGAGAACATCTGGATGACTGCAAAGCAGTGATCTGGGGAATTTAAGAAATATGTAAATTATGCAGCTACAATTAGACTTCATGTTCATATTTTGATACTAAAATGCTGCAATTAAAGGTGTTCTAAGAGTTTTCCTCCAGTATGAGCAGAAATCGACTACAGATATAGTCATCCTATATAACTTTGGTCTTAATCAACAGCCAAATCTACAAAATCCTGGCTTTATTCTAATTACAAGTTATTTGTAAAGTAAAAAACGTAGAAGTATAACTTATGCGGAGTCCCAGAATTGAGTAGTCTAAAAGAAAAAAAAAAGTATAACTCTGAGAACAGTACCATACCTGCAGTAGCCCAAATTACCCATTCGACAATAGTGATTAAGAATAAATATGGCCCTTCTAAAGTACATGCACTTTATTATTACTGCTTCCTATCATCTGGAAGAATTGAATTTACTTCTTCTAATGAACTATGGAAAACCACTTGGTTAAGTGATTTTATAAAGGCAGCTAGATTTGTAACTGCATGCTATAGAGTGCAACATAAAACAGTACATTCAGAAATAATGTAGTATGAAGGTTCTAGAAGAGTCTAGAACTTGGATGAACAGTAGGGTTCTCTCTAGATTCACAGCAAATGACTAAACAAAATCTGGTTCCAAATACAAATTACTTCCAAAATTTATTTTGCATCAGACAAGGAAAGTCTTTTCTATCAATAGCAAAAATGATATAAAAATAATATTGTATGAACTACATATTGGCACCATTTAATAGGGATCTAGTTCCTTATTTTAAGAAAGAGCAATTATGCTCTTTAGAAAGGACTTTTCAAAGTCTACAATGTAGAATTGTCTGTATCTGCATGATTAAAATAGCTCACTGCATGTCTTCTTTGTTCCAACCCACTACAACGGAAGGAGGGCCTTCTCCAGGATGTTGTTGAGTCAGCAAATCTGCTAAACCATCTGTATTCCTCACCTTCTATTCCTGTAACCACTATGTAATGGAATCAGTGGCATCATTTACCAATCACTCTCCTCCCAACTTCGGATGCCTTCCTTTTCCTTTCCCACCTACCACCAAATCATGGGGGAAAAAATCTAATACTTTTATACTTGATGGACCAGTAACTTTTGCCGAATCAGAGGGCCAATTACAAGTTCTGCTGAAGAAACAAAGTTTATGTAGAACTTTTTTCCTGCTGTGTGCAAAGTACTAATACTTGGGAAAGCATACTTTTATTCTTCAAGATAACCTTCTAGAGAGATTTGACTTCTTGACTGCTTGCTTCACCAAAGAAAAAAGATGAGAACTGGTAGGCAAAGAATGGAAACAAGTTTTTGCTTCTAAAGAGTAGTGGGAAGTGGAGAGAATAGAAAAATCATCATACAGAGAAGTTGTGCCTGAAGAGAAGTGGAGAAAAAGCAAGGGAGGCAGGTAAGGCAAGGAAGGCAGGGAAGACAAGAAGGAAGGAACGAAGGCAGAAAGGAATTAAATGTATTCTCTTAAGAAAAATCTGCAAGTCCAAAAACCTATGAAGAAAGTTAAGGCTAAAAAAGACAACAAAAAAAACCTCATTGTTGAGGGTATATCATTCCCAGTGAAATATAAGCAATCAAAAAAGTCTTTGAAAGGATTTTTAAACATGCCTAAAATAATTACAGCAATAAAGCCAGAGAGAATCTCTCCCATACCAGGTGGACCCTCTGTGCCCAGGGTGACCACAGGGCACCTCTCAGCATGGATTAGGGACTGCTTTACTGGAAACGAGTAACTAAAAGCCTTGCACCAGCAAGGAGGGGTGGCACATAGGCCCTCCAATCTTGCATCATCCCCCAGTGCTGCTGGAGGCTGTGCTGAACTCGAGTGGTTCTAGATTTCCCAGTAACCACCGCCACTCCACGTCACAGTAAACTTTCAAAAGAGCATGTTGGGGAGTCACACACCAATTTCTTGGGCACCAAACAGCCTGGGTTTAGGTGTCTGTTGTTTATAGGAATTAGGAATATCAGATATGGGGCCCAGAGAAACGAGATTGCCCTTCTCCATGAGAAGTCGAATTCAAGTACGGCCTCGTTGAAGAGAAGACACCACTCCCGTCCCCACCCAGGGACACAGAACAGCCAGACTGCTGTCCATACAATCCCCATCCCCAGTGACAGTTAGTCCTGCTCCACACATAATGCATACATTAAAAGAATAAAAATAATGAAGTAAAAGTAGGAAGTTATGATTCTAGAAGGGATGGGTATGAAAAAGAACCAATTAGACAAACTGAAAATGAAGTAAAAACCAGCTAGATGGTTTAAACATTAGACTTCAGGTCCTAACAGTGCCTATATGTTTGTGTGTGTTTGTGTGTGTGTGTGTGTGTGTGTGTGTGTGTGTGTATACACATATATATGGGTATGTCTATATATATATATGTTATAGATATATATAGTATTATATTATATTATATTATATTATATTATATTATGTATGTACTTTTTTAGAGGTACAGGCAGGAACGAAAGTGAGTAGTCAGGCAGGGAGACAGAGAGGCAAGAAGCATTTTATTGTATTTAGTTGCTCATCTTGGTTGTTCCGCTGGTGCCAGGACATGAACTCCCGTCCTTGGGATTATATATGGACTGCACCAGCCTGAGGCTGTGGACCCAACCACTACTCCGCCAGGGTACACCATAAAAGAAGCAAGAAACAACACACTGGAAGGTGGACAGATGAATGTGGGGAGAAAAATAAGTATAAATATAAAAGTAAAATGACTGTGAAGAAAATGTGTAACAACCGACAATAAAGAACATGAATGGGAACGTCTCTTAGAAGCATGTGATGTCCTAGTGACCTGCTTCTCTTGCTAGAGGTGCATGAACATAAAGGGCGATCCTGACTTAACCTACTTGGCTATGCTTTTTTTAGTTAATCCTTCCTTCCTATATTTAGATGTCAAGGTGTATTTGAATGTGAATAATTAGTGAATGTTCTTAATGCTACTGATATAATCAACTCTGGCCTTCAGGCTTTCAGAACAACGGCACAGTTATAATGCCCTGGAGAGAAATCCACTGAAAGGAAACACTGTCATATACAACAGGAAATAAAGCTCAAAAGTGTTAGGAATGCAGCGGGCTCATATGATGAGTAGATCCATCCCATTCTCCTCCCTGTTTATCAGAAAACAGTTACCGGAACGGTATTCTTTGGATGACATGCTGAGATTTGTTAGTGTGGGTACATAGATTGTCAATTTATTTGTCACCCAAGATAACACAGAACTTACCACAGAGGGGGGAATAAAGCAAACGATTTTATGTTACTGGAAATATTTTTTGTTACTAAAATGAAGAATACATTAATGTTATCTAGTCTTCTGATACCTAAACAGGCACAAAGTTAGACCATTATTATGTGTGTTAAAACAATGCCAATCGTCCCATGTTTAGAGTCTTTGTAAAGACTTGCTGAACAACAAAGGATTATTATTTGTAATGCTCTGCTAGAGTGCACGCTGCCTGCTACTGGCTGTTTCCATTGATATTGTGATATATTTCATTCTGTTTACAACAACTTGTCACTATCTTGGCAGTTTGCTCATTGCATAATGTAGCTTATTTGACTGTACACAAATTAGCAGCGCTGTAGTTTTTCACTTTTTTCTGACTTACATTAATCTTTTATGAATATATGATTTTGCTGCCTTCCCCACCCATCTACTTGTATACATTTCTACCGCCACCTTTCACGTTTATGCTTACATTACTTCATACCTGAATTTAGGTACAAGGCTCCTAATTAGTCCCCAACTCTCTTGTCTGCTGAACCACCCTGGATTCTGCAGGACTAAATTTTTCAAAATGGTATACTCCATATCACCTCCATATCCAAGAACATTCAAAGACTCGTAGTTTTCCCATCATTTCTAACAGAAGACACTTCTTATTGCTGAACTGCTTCTCTTGTTATTTTTCTTGAATACATTGGCTAACTAAATCCTCCTGACCCGTCACAAGGTTGAAACCTTCTCCAAAGTGGGCAGGCCCACATGACCCTCTCCCTTTCTGTGCTACAGTTCAAACCTAACTGTACACTTTGTCATGGTGTTTTCTCTCTACTCATTCCATGTGCCTATTCTTTAGATTTACAAGCTTATCTCAAATATTAGATTTGATTCTAAGTATCAGACTTTAAGAAAAGAAATGAAAACTTCAGGTGTGTACAAAGGCACATACGTATGGTGGTGAAAGGACTGAAATCACACATAAAGCAGAATATTTGAAAGAAATATTTTGGCCTGGAGAAACTTAACAGCAATCAAACAGAGAAGTTTCTGTGTAGTCCACATGCCTCAAACCTGGCATGAATGAACAGACATTCCAAGGAAAAAATATGTGGGCTCAAAATGAAGAAGAGTTTTCTACTCTTAAGAACTGTCAAATACAGGGTATGATGAAGCAGAAGTGCAGAGAAACCCCTCTGAGTATACAATATCTAAAAGAGATAGATATAACATTTAAAGTGGCTCTTCTTAGTAAAGAGAGGGAAGCAAATGAAGGACAAAAAACCATAAACGTACATAAAAATTCCTGAGCAGTAATGAAGCACTAGCTTCACTGTTGGCCTTGAGGGCAATGGGCCATACCTGCTGACCTGAATCCTGAGTAGTAATATGTCTGGCAAACACACAGCAGAAAGGGGACAGAGCTTGGATCACAAGCAGAATGAAAGATCTGATCAGAGGCCCTGCCGCAGAGGAAGGGACACCTCATGGGGACACCCAGCAGTCCACCAGGGAGAGATGTGGACCACAGAAGAACAATGAAGTGTGTATCTTGGCCTTGGCTCCACTGAAGCCAAAAAAGTGGGAAAATAATCTTGAACGCTTACAAACAAATATAATCCTTTCACTCACGAGCTGGGACTAGAATTTCCACCAATAAATAAAGGGGCCCCAAAAGTACCAAACCAAAAACTGCTTAATATGATTTAAGAATGTAGTATTCCCAAGTCCCTCTCAGAAGCAAATGAAATTTTCTCTGGATTAAACACAAACCACTGAGGAATTCCAATGTAAAGTTCCAAAGAATTTAAGGTCATAATTTTTTTTAAATGACTAAATAGCGAAGTAAACACATTCCAAGGACTTCTACAATTATTACAAACTTAAAATAGCAAAGGGCCACTCTATTAGAAAACAACTAGATACGAGATATAAACCCTATTTTAAGTATGTTTTTGGACTCAACGAAAACAAAGGAGACTCCGAGTAATCCCATACTACATTTCCAAAGCAAAAAAGAAACCTGAAACCAGATCAAAGGACTACAATTCTTGGAAACAGGAGCGTTTTCTAGAAGGCAAATGCTAATGCTAGCTCTCTAACAAGTCAGCTTTGAGCAAGTGTTAAGTTTGGGAAGCTAAACTCAAGACTCCTGCCTTCATACAGATGTGTGGGAACAGAGCAATGTGGTCTCAGGATAGCTGCAATAGACAAAGGCAATCACAGTACTCTAATGAAGAAAACATCCTGCTTCAACACCAGGTCTAAGGAAAAAAGATATGAGCTCAAAACCCACACTCAAATGTTGACAGCAGCTTTATTCATAATGGCCCTAAACTGAAAAGCAACCAAGATGCCCTTCAACAGGTGAATGGATACACAAACTGTAGCACATCTGGACAATAGAATATTATTCACTGATAAAAAAAAAAAAAAAAAAAAGAGCTATTCAGTTACAGAAGGACATGGAAGAACTTCCAATGAATACTGGTAAATGGGAGAAGTCGGTCTAAAAATCCTATACACTATGATCCAATTATAGAGCAATCTAGAAAAGACGCAACTATAGAGTAAAAAGATCAGTAGTTCTCACAAGGAAAAGACACAGATGAAACAGAAAGGATGACTAGGGTGTGACACTATTTTGCATGATACTATAATGGTGGCTGTAAGACACTAATCTGTCTAAACCCACAGAATTGTACAACACAAAGAGTGATATCTGAAGTAAACTATAGATTTTAACAGCAATGTGTTAATATTGGCTCATCAATTGTAACACATGTACCACACTAATGCAGTACGTTAATAGAATAGAAGAGAGGGAGAAAAGGTAATATATGGAAATTTTCTGTAATTTATGCATAATTTTTTCTAAGTCTAAAACTGGTCTCAAATAAAGTCTATTACAAAAAACATGAGCTTATAATCAAAGGTGATCAGAAATACAATGAAACAAGCAACACAAATAGAAATTCTAAGGACCCCCCCAAACTAATTCAGATATATTAAACAGACTACAAAAACTACCAACAAAAGATGACGAAAGTAGATTTCAAAGAAAAATCTAACTGCAGGAATTGAAGAGTATATTGACTAAACTTAGTGAACAGGGCATGCGCCCTGGTGGCCTAGCAGTCTAGTACACCTGAGAGCAGTCCCAACAGCCCAGGGTCCTGAGTTCAAGACCTGGAATTGGGGGGAACAACGAATGTGAATAACTAAATGAAAAATAAGTAATGCTCTTCCTCCTTCCCTCTCTTCCTTCCTGCCTATATCTTTCCTTTAAAAAACAACAACAAAAAAAGTCAATAAGAGGAATAAACTTCAAATAAGAATATGTGAACTCAGATTGAGTCTAAAAATTCATTCAAATTCAGTAAAGTCCCACAGATGAAAAATATAAAAAGGAAACTAATAAATACAGAGGCAATAGGCTTAGCATACATTTAAGTTTCAAAATTAAAGCATCACAGTATTGAACAGAGAGCAAACTTCTCAACAGTGGTTGTAGAAGCCAGGAGACATAAAATAAAGCTACCAGCAGTGGGAGAAAATAACTTTCAACTGAGAAAATGTTTTTTGCTTCAGGTAAAAAGTAATCTCAAACTAACAGGTATCTAATAAAAAAGACTTAAAATACATAGAGTGAAAACAAATATAACTACTGGAAAAGTTTATAAACCTACCATTGCAATGAGAAATCTCAACATACCTCTCTCAATTATTGATATGTCAAGAGAGGAAAATATAAGTATATAGATGCTCCAAACATAATTAATAAGCCTGATTTCCTTGGCAAATATAGGGAATCTTACAGCCATTAAGATTTTTTTCCAGCCCAAGTGGAACATTTATAAAAACTAATGTAGAAGAGGTCAAAAGCAAGTCTCAACAAATTTTAGAGAATTCATATCATCATAACTATGTTCCCCTCCACAATAATTAATTAGGAATTTAATAACCCAAAGGGATAAATTTTGCCTCTAAGTTTGGGAAATTTCAAAACTCACTTCCAAGTAATTCTAGATCAAGGAAAAATTATAACTACAATGCTTAAATGACTAATATTGAACAATAGTAGATCCTTAAAAGTAAATTATACCATTTGAATTGTGTAGTCTGGAAAGTATATAAACATGAAGAGTTAGAAAGTAAAAAAAAATGTTATAACAAAATAGCGAAAGAATCCAAAAGCTCAACAATGCCACAAACGTGTTTTTTAAAAAGGATGAGGAAAGTGCATACAACTCTGGTAAACTGAACCAGACAAAAGAAGGGAGACAGTTAATAAAATTAAGCACGAAACAGTGTATGAAGTTATAGAGCAGAAGTTTAAAAAGATGATCAATTAATATAACAACTTTCTGCCAACAAATGTGAAAATTCAAGTATATGATAGGAAAAAACTGATGCCAAATAAAAAAGGTGAATGAATTTATAACTATTAAATGGAATCAATATTTAAAATCTTCTCACAAACTAAATTCTAAGCCCAGGCAGACTTACAAACAAGTTTTACAAATATTGATGGAACAATCTTACAAAAAGAAAAGGAAATGTGCTATGAAGTATTGTATTATGTGATTAATCTAACCTTGACAATAACAGTAAAAGAAAAGAAAATTACAAGCTAGTTTCACTGACAATAAAGATGTAAAAACCTAAATAAAGTATTATCAAACTGAATCTAGCAATATAAAAAAAGTCACCAAGATAAATTTATTCCAGAACGCAAATCACCAAGGCAGAAATGCTAATGATGATTTATATTATCAAATTTAGCAGATTAAGATTAAAGAAAAATAACATAATATTGACAAATACAGAAGCTGCATTTGTGGGAAAGTCAACAACTACTCATAGTTAAAAAAAACTAGCAAACTACAAATAGAAAGGAATTTGTTCAACTGATAAAAAAATCTATAAAAAATGTACGATAAACTATGTTCAATAGTGAAATACTAAGATAATTCCCTCTAAAATCAGAAGCAAGATACCCCTACAAGTATCTTATACCGCTAGGTTTTATAATTCCACATCATCATAATAAAGCACAATATACAACATATACAGAACAATAATAATTATAAAAAGCTTTCATTGATAGCTGACTGGCAGATGCTATTGGTTGCTAACCAACATCTTTTCTTCATTCCTCTTTGTTAGCAGATTCCTTCCAATTCTGCTCTGACATTGATCCTTTCCTAATGTAGCTTAGGAGGGTATCCTACCATAAGGGGAAACTTTCATCTACTCTAAATTGATGTTATATTTCACTGGCTAGGCAGTAAACATGTGGCCCTGTTTTGGCCCAACAGACATGGGGAAGCATCTACTTAGGCATGCCTGGGAAAGAGTTCATGCCAGGAAGACACAAAAATTCTTTGTTGGTGGTGTCAGAGGGGAGATGACTAAGATACCGCCACCACAATGCAACTATGAGAAGGATAAACCTCAGAACCAAGTCCATTGGTCTGTGGTGACAGCATTATATTTTCCTCCTGAAGAATATGAACTGCCACACCACATGCACAGAGTTTGCTGTCAAACCCTCACAGCAATCCCAGGAAGTTAGTAACATTATTATATCCACTGAACAGATAACAAAAAAAAAAAACCTTCAAATTACAATAAGTTGCTCAAAGTCACACATATACACTAGTGGCAAATTCTCAGGTGTCTGAGTCCAAGACCCCAGTTTTTAAAAGCTACGCCATTCAAGACCACCTTTTTGTGACTGGGAAGGCTGAAAAGAAAATCCCAGCAGCTTATGAATGTACCATTATCTAGTCACATATTTTTAAGCTGTTGAGTCATTGACAGCAGCAGCAGTTTATTGGTAGCAGCTAATGTGACTTCTTGACCTCTAAAGTGCAGCTACAATGGTTTGACCTTGAAATCAATAGTGTAGTGCCAGCCGACAAACTGTACTCCTTCAAACTTCCCCAAAATTTAAATCTTCATATTAAATCACTTTCAGCTTGAAGTACATAAAATTGCCATTTCCTGAACTTATAACCCTGAACTCTACAGATACATAAAAATCATCTTTATTAATGTATACTGATTTGAAATTCCTAAAAAAAATAGCTTTATAATCCACATATAATGCAATTTCTTCTTAAGATATCCTCAATCAGACTATTTATTCATCTTCTTTCTTATGTAAATGTGTATTAAACTTCCAAGAAGTTGCTGGGATATTCACTATGATAGAGGCTTTCTCCACTATCCCTGAATGAATGAAACTTAAGTTGTAGACTTGTGATTAACATTCTTGACTGACCATTTCACCTATATAATATTACGCAATTTTTTGGGGGGAATTTTTATTAAAAGTATAATGCATTTTTCTAAGGTTTAGGAATGTTCTGCATGTTTTTAAACAAAATTTTCTGAAAGGAGAAGCAACATTATATTTATTCTCTATATTACCTGTAAAATATGTATGTTCGAAAGGAAGATAACCTTGTGAAAGCACAGCACATCCCTTACTATCTTTAAATATTAGAAAGTGTAATCGCACACTGAAACAACCTGGAATTTATCATCAAAAAGACCTGAGTTAAAAATCTCAGTTATATCGCATGAACTTGAGTGACCCTGAGGAATTCCTTGAGTTTTCTGAGCTTCAGCTGATTCAACCTCAGAAATGTGATCTTTATAACTGTTTCCAAAGTTTACTGTGACATTTAAAAAGAGATAACATATGTGAAATGTCTGCCATAAGACTTGATGTAAAACAAATGCTAAATAAATGTTCATCCTGCTCTCATTTCTTAAATATGTTATGGGAGAAATCTATTTCAACAATAAGGACCCCATCACCCCAAAAGCTGATATTGAAACAAAATTCTATGGAGTAGAAATTCTATATTCCACTTACTTACATCCTATAATCACAGAAAAAAAATCTGACTTAAAAGATTGTCAACCATTTTGTGAAGATTTGTGGTCATAAGTTCTGAGTCAGGAAGGAAGCAGTAATCCCCTAAGTGAACTTCTTGAGGAACTTTTCAGCATTTTGAAGATTCTAATTAGCTCCCACTCTGTCATCACTCTTCACTTCAAAACGTCTTAAATATTCCAACAAACACAAAACTTTGGTAGGTAAACCTCTCTGAATAGTTTACATTTTTAATAAATTTTTAAAAAACAAGAGAACCTGGGAAGGAAGAAAGGAACAAGGTGGTGGTAAACAACACTAGAAAATTCTAAGATTATAAAAAACCCACAAAACAGCTTTGGAAAAAAAACATGTATGTATATATATACACACACATATGTAAAATCAGTAATGATATTGACACGTCTGCTTACTTAAAACACTGAATAAAAACAATTTGAATAGTTAAATGTATTCAGTGAAATGCAAAAATAGCTACCAATCAACCCACTAAAAACTGAAACCAGTGCAATGATCACCATCTTACCACTCTTTAAATCAAACACAGATTTGGGTATTCTCAGGTTGACTATAAAACATATTGTTTTTCCATTTAGATTTTGTATATATTATATAAGGACATGCAATAATTAAAGGAATGAGTTACAGGTTGGCAATAACCATAGCGAATGGTGACCAAAATTCACTGTTTTGCTCTTTTTTTCTTACAGGTCTAAGTTTAGGACCCATTCCTTTTTCTCCACCTCACTCCATCCTATTGTCCTAATCCCTGGATTACAGGCAGGATGGAAAGGCTTTAGAGTAAAAAAGTAGACAAATGAGGTAAGAAGTGTTAGCACTTGTCAAGAATTAACCAAGGCAAAGATTTATGGAGTTAAATGACATAACGTATAAATTTTTATGTTCTGATACTAAGAACAAAATTTTCTTTATGAAAAATTTTGACTTCAGAATATATGATTTAATAGATATTGTTTGGATTATGTCAAAATAAATATTGAAAGCAAACCTCAATGGGCTCTTCGCCACCTTTTACTTGATTTTCACCCATTTCTCCATTCTCATAGCTACTGCTCTTCTCAACCCATAATTCAGATTTTTCTACAGTTAGTCGAAGCTGGTCTAGATCAGCCTTGATTTGCTTGTAGTTATCTACATCTTGATTGGACACCAGCAACTGTACCTAAAAACAGAACAATTTAAGCTCCTAATTTACTTATAAAACTTCCTTTATCACTATTTCATTTATGTCTAAGATACCAAGTATTTTTACAAATGTGTCTCTTAATTGAAGATTAATATTTTCAGACTTCTTATGAATAATTTTAGATGTATATTGCCCATGAAAATTTACCTAGATTGATCCGTAACCTCTATCAAATATATCCACATGCCATAAAGAATTATTTTTTTAAAGTAAGCCTTAGCAAAGCTTTTCAAAGTGCTAAAGAATATTTTAAAATAAAAGATACCCTATTCTAATTTCACTGCTAAAGCTAAATTTTTCTGAAACTCAATGTGTGGGCTTGATCAGAGATAAAAATACAGAAAAGATAGAAGTGGAAGAAGATATAGATAGATACAATCTAAACCTCATGGAAAACTTTAGTTTTATTTTATTTTACATGTATGTCATATACAAATATGAACATAATTACAACTATTTATAAAATCACTATTATTTCATATTTTAAAAAAATTCTTGCAAAACTTCCTAATGAAGACTAATCAAATAAAACAAGCATTAGTGAAACACATGTAAGCACTTACATGTTCATCATACATAGTATCAAGAAAGATGACAAAGATTAGATTCATAACAGTTCTTTTCTTTTGGATTTATATATTTTTTAATCACAAAACATTTATTTCAGCGCTACTCTTTGTTCTACCGAAATGTGTCAGTAAAATCTGGGGTCAAAATACATTAGTGGTTGCCTGACATGGTGGCTTACACAGTCCAAATATATCCCAAGGACTTGGAGTCAGGATGGGAGGTGGGGAGGTAGGGGTTTGGGGGTAAACAAAATAAACATCTATATAAAATAAATTAAAAATGTTTCTTCCTCCTCTCCCTGCTTGCCTATTTCTGCTCACCTTCATTCCTGCCTTCAACTTTTCTTTAAAAAATAAAATAACAATGGTGGCAATAAAAATTCTAAAATGATATTATCCCAAGTGCCTTCCTAAATCTTAGTGTAATTTACATCAAAGATACTAACTGAAATCACTTGCAGGGAACTCTTTCTAAAATAGATCCTATCTTGACATAAGACATTGCAGTGTCTATCTCTATAAATAGAAAGCATCCACACAGTCTCATTAACTCTGCAACCATGAAGTCAGATTGGATGTTATAAACATTTTCGGAGCCTCTGCGATGGAATCATTGAGGGCTACTCAATCTTACCTGTTTAAATGCCTGTAAAACTTCTGCTCTTTGACTAAAGTGTTTGAACAGTAGCTGCAGGGATCCTGATAACAAAGGAGGGTAGTCATGCATGATCAGGTGAATGAGGACTCGCAAAAATGTTCTGCCCCCTTCATCATCAAGTTGAACTGGAGTTTTTTCCTTTCTGTAAAAAAAAAAAAAAAAAAAAAAAAAAACTAAACTAAAATAACATATTTACCTAAAATTCATTCATAAGTGGTTAAAACTGTGTATATGTTCTATGTTTAATCCTTTTTTTCTCTAAATTGCAAGACATTTTTACTTTTACTCTTTATTCTCCCCGCCTCCCTCAAAGGAGCAAACAAATACAAAAACACGTTTGTGTAATGTCCACCGAAGCAGAGGTTACAAACTCCTGACTCTCCAACACGAAGGGGTCGAAAACTTTGTGTGTCAGTCCTAGAAAAGTCCCTGACAAACCAAGAGTTGTTCACTGAGGCACAGCACAAAAGGTAATAATCTGAATGAACCCAAAAGCATTTCTGAGGAGACGTACCAGGCCGGACCAACACCGAAGATCTGATTTGCCTCAGAGTCGGAAAGCAAGTGAAGGCACTGGGGAAGAACTGCGCATGTGCACATGCACACGCATGCACACACGCACGCACGTGCTCTCCTACCCACCCATTACCAGAGTAATTTGGTGTTATGTTTAGTTCCTTCGGACTCTAAGCAAGATCGCACCCATTAGCTTAGTGGGGAAAGTATGCGTTGGTTCATTCTCTCTTTTTAGGAATAATGGAATACTTGAATAGAAAAACACAGCAACAAAACCCACGACAAAAACAGGCAACATAATACTATAAAAATCTAAGCCAAACATTTATTAGGGATAAAAAGCCTTTTTGTTCCCCTAATTATTTTTGTTTGTCCTTTTCACCAAAGGAAATGTAAGAGAGCTTAGAATAGAACTTTTTTAGGTTCTCATGGCTGATCTGTAACTAAAAATGAACCCTAGAAAATATTTGCAGCCTAGACATTTTACTTTTTTGACTTTTCTTTTTGACTGCTGTTAGTTTCATTTCTGAAAAAAAAGTAATTTAAAAAGAATAATTGGCAGGGATCCTTAGAGCAAAAGAGGGTAGTCATGCCAGAGGCATTTCATTTTCTTTAATCATAGATATTTCTGATTGCCCAAAATAGCTATATTTCTCACATATA
Source organism: Solenodon paradoxus (assembly GCA_004363575.1). Taxonomy (NCBI): domain Eukaryota; kingdom Metazoa; phylum Chordata; class Mammalia; order Eulipotyphla; family Solenodontidae; genus Solenodon; species Solenodon paradoxus. The sequence continues at coordinate 245,155 of RJWH01000200.1, forward strand.
AAGTTAATGATAATGTTAAAAGAAGTGACTTCCTTGTCTCAAATTTCTCAGATTCAGGGAAGCAATGTTTTGCAAGATGCAGCAAAATTTATACCAGGAGAGTTAAAGGGCATTCCTGTGCTGTCATTATTTGAGGAAAGAAAAGCAGAGAATTCAGAGAAAAGTTCAATACGCTGATCTCATCTCCTGTGTCCTTTTATTTTTTTTCCACTTGACCTAAAGGAAAGTTACGCTTCCTTCTCTAAGGTAAATTAGCAGCTTCATTTCTGGCAGAAATTCTGTTAGTAGCAATAAAGGATCTAAAAGTAAATAGAAATAGGGAGGTGAACAATAACTATCAATAAAATTCTAAGTAAAATCTTATTTACTAGTAAGATAAAGATACATGAATGTTACTATACCTTCCAGCAAACATCGTTTCTGCCTGAGCCGCAATTTCATCTATATCAGGAACAATAGCTGCAAAGATAAATGGCACAAATCCGTTCTTTAGCTAATCGTAATAAGTAAAAATGTTTACATAACATTAGTGTACTTAAAATGTTTATCTTAATTTCTTAATGCCAACAAAAGTGAATTAACAGTTAAAAAAGTTGAGATCTAGTTCTCCAAAGACATCAGCATTGAAGTTGAAGTTTACACTTTCACTATATATTGCTATAGTCAAAGATAAAAGATCAGAAAACATTAATAAAGTTGCCTCATCTCTGTAAGTGTACATTACCTATGTGTGTATCAAATATATACTCACACAGGCACACAGATGCACATACACATGTATATACATACATGTACTCTAAGTGGGAGATTAAAAAAGATAATTTTTTAAAGAATCAAAATATTTCTATAATGGTATAATTTTAATAATGGTGCTTTCAAACAGCATGGTCTTTTCTACCCAAAAATTTCTACCCAAAAATTTACTTCTAAAATTCCACCTCTTTCTAGGGTAGGGCAGGGTTTTTAATGGGACTTAATCATGATTCTTTACCCAACCCCACACTAACTTTTGAAGATATATTTATTACAATAACATGTTTCAAGGATACACAATTTATTTCTCATCTCTAAACCATGAAAAGAAAAAAGAACACGTTACTTAAAAAAAAAAAAAAAAGGGAGGAGGGTTGGGGAGAATGCTTCCCAGCATAGCATAATATCTCTGATGGTTACAACCAAAGAAAGAGATGGGGTAAATCAGAGAGACCTGGTTTTCCGGAGGGTGCCCCCAGACTGACTTCCCCTCCTGTATACTGACATTTAGAGCTCCTGTTTCCAGAAGTCTGGCTTCTGGGAGCCAATAATTTTTATGCTACTGTCAATGCAACCGCCAGCAAGACTTTCTGATTCTGCCATATCATTCCTGGAAATAGCCCTTTGGGGTTCTGCACTTCTGGGAAGCATAAAAACAACACTGCTGCAAATGTGCCAGAAGTGACTTCTGGCTTAGACAAGTCTAACTCCGTCTGTAGAGGCTGTCTTTGGATGCTACTGATGAGCTGACAGCAGGACATTTGGTCCAGCACACATCTTTACTACACACTTAGAATCACAGAATCATTCCTGTCAGATTGATGGACAAAGACGAGGGGAGTTCTCAAGGTTAACACAGTGGTGGTAGTTAGAAGAAAGTTTCATGTCTATGTATAAATCCTATCCCGAGAAACAGAATTCTTTTAACTGGTTAACTCTTTAATATGACATGGTTTCCAACCTCCTTGACAGGCCTGATTGATCCAGAAAATGGTAATTTGCTATTTCTTAGGTTTCATAAGGCACTTTCCACAGTTACAGAATGTTTGCAGTCCTTTTTTCATTGTTATGCTTCTATACTCAGAGGTAGGGTGGCTTCATTCTTACACCTTTTAAATGTGAGAATTGAAATACAGTTCCAGCTTATACCCATGCAAAATACAAAAAAAAAAAAGAAAGAAAGAAAGAAAAGAAAAGAAAACCAACAACCATATTCAGCCCTTTGGAGAAAGCCATGTCTTTATTGTAAGCCAGGTTATGGCTTCCAACAAACACCTTTTCTTTTGATGGCTGCATTTCATATTGTTCTTTGATCCAGGAAGAAAAATTTCCTTGGAATTTTCACCAAAATGGCACAATGCTTAAAAGATTCAGACTCTAGAGTTGAAAAGAGAATAAGGAATTCCTACTCTACTACCAAGTAACATAACCCCTCTGGCCTTGATTTTCTCATCTATAAAATGGCGCAATAAATACTGCCTCCTCTTTGAAGAGTTGTGAAGATTATAAAAGAAGCTGTATTCAAAGAGCTTAACACCAAATAATAGCAAACAGCTTCTCACCATTCTTAGACAAGTGATTCATGATCCATTTCAGTTCCTTCATGTCATAGATAATTATTCCTACATCTCTGTCTCCTAAAAATGCTACTATGCCTTAAATATGATAGGCGAATTCAAGTTTTCAGGAAAACAAAATATAAAGAGTACATATTATCACAAAGGAGATACCTGCTGGTAGTAAAGTATCCGGAGAGCTATTGGCAGAAGTTTCAGCATTTTCATTATTGTCTCCAAATTCCTTCTTGTATATTGACAGCATATATGAGATCCTATAATCCAGTCTGACACTGAGAATAAACTACAAAAAATAAGAAAACCACATAATTTTATTTTACAGGTACAGTCTTTTTTAATTTAATTTTTAATAAAATTCATTACACAACATTAACTACCAACATTTCACATGTTAGAAATTACAGTTAGAAATTTTATTTGTAAACTCTTAATGCTTCCGTGGCATACACCTTCATCGGTCATAGGACTAAGAAAGGGGATGTATTTCCATTAGCCAAGCAGTAAAAGAAAGAACACAGAACTCCAAGGATGACTCTCAATATTGTAGGTAGAAGTGGTCACGGATCTGGGTAAAGAGATCATGGTGACTTGATTCACTGAGCAGAGCTGCCACTGGCTGTGGGAGAGAAGCTGGAGCTTTAATGTGCCTTCTGCATAGAACACCAAGCATTGAGCTACAATCATGTGGATTCTAGCTGTACCACAATCAGTCCTGGCTCTAGCTTGAAGGGAGCAACTGAGCAAAGCACTGACCCACCAGGATTTCCTTCATTGATGCTTGTTCTCTCTCAAGTTTGTGTTGTCCTCCTTAACTGATGCAATGACAGACTGAGGACCCTGGGAAGCCCTCTAAACTGGGCACTATAAAGAATGCAACACATGAAGCCCACAGCCCTCAAGAAGTCAGCAATGAAACTGAGGAAACAAAATAAAGCATTATTCACATAATTCCTGAAATTTCTGAGGTCTAAGTCATGTGGTACAGCATACAGTGGAGATGGGAGAGGGAAAAATTGTATTTGCTGCAGATTTGAGTTGAGAAGGAAAACAAGAAATAAGTGTTTTCACATGGGGGCCCTGTCTACTCATATGCCTTGCACAGGCCCAGCTAAATCTTTGGTCCCAGCAATAGTCAGTGCCCTGTATACTCTCAAGAGTCTCATTTGGATGGAAACAATAATGATCATGCTGGTTTCAAAAAAACTGGTGTTTTGTAGAACCATCTAACCTCATCTGTCAGTATCTTTTCCACTTTTATATTGCATCCCCTCCTTGTCCTATCCTCTCACTCTCCTGTATTTCTAAGTTCCAAACACTCCCGATGGACTATCTGCACTTCCATTTTCAGCTCTTCATATTTGTTCACTTGACCTTGAATAGTGGTCTCATCTACCCCATAATAACCACTTCT